>JANHAO010009068.1:0-18702 GCA_026873985.1 Saraca asoca
TCGAGGGATGGGATTGATGGGTTCGTTGTGACTCGATCCTAGTCTGCGGACCGTGTCGGGTCCCTGAGTGGCGATGTTCATTCTCCGGGGTAGCCACTCCTCTTCGTCCTGGTCCACCTTGATTGCAGGCCTGGGACAATGTTTGGACCGCGTCGGCCAATTGCTTCATGGCATGCTCCAAAGCCTCCTGGCGTCTGTCGAGCATGTCTTAGTGCTGTTGCCAAGTCTGTATGTCACCGGCTTCAGAGCCCTCTGCCAGAGTAGTTCTGTCCTACTGCTGCCTTTGGCTTTCCGGCCGACCAGTAGGAGTCTGGTTATTCCCAATGGTTTTTCTTCTGGCCATCTCGCTTAACTCGATTTTTCAGGGGTCAAAGATGAAAATGTGCAGTGGGAGCCCTCCTTCTAGCGCCAAAATGTTGACACCAAAATCCGGTCAACTTTGTTACATGGTATCATACCCCTGACTGCGTGTTAGAGAGAAGTTATAGAAGAACAATAAGAGCTTTTAGAGGGATAACTGAAAAAAAAGGGAAACACAGGGAGTTTTACGTGATTCGGCGAAAGCCATTTTTGGGCCCCTACGTCCACTTTTACTTCGTATTCTCAATTTTTAGATTACACCCTCCCCCTTCTCTTATCATGCCTTCCTTATTTATAATGAGGGAGGATGTTACAAATGTAATTCTGTCTGATCGGCAAAATGATCACTTTCACCGTCTGTAGCATTTAATGCTGGCCGTCGGTGCAATTAATGATGGACAAATCACTGTCGATTTTCTGGGGAGCTGATGTGTATTGTTTAGGGCCTGAGCTGTCAACTTTCTTGTTGTGTGTCAGATGGCTGGCTGGACTCGAGATTGTCTTCTAGAAGCAATGGGTCGTGGTCCCGTGGACGATAACCTTGCTCTCGTGGAGTCGTTTCTCGACTTCGGCTACTGCGATGATAGCTTCTCATTTCCTTGCATTCATAGCGACTTATTCGGGCCAGCGATCGTGATGTTCTTCTGCTTGGAACTGGATTTTTCCCCAGTTCCCATTTGGGTTACTCGTGCGGGTACTATCCTGCGCATTTTAGCACCTACAACAGTTTATAATATATTTTAAACATATTTTTATAACAAATGACTTTATTAATAAAATTCTTTTCATTAAAATAATTAGTATATAAGCAATAAAAGCATATGGGTCCCATACAGTGTTTTCTAAAAAAAAAAAAAAAAGGACTGTTGCTGCAAAAGCTAAAAACAACTCAGCGGAAGCTGTTCTATAATGTTTTCGGAAAGTAATGCCCATTAATGAAAATTTAGTTTAAAATTATTTATCTTAACCATGCATTTAAAAGCTTAATTTGAAGCAATTATTTCAGTAGAGCACGTACAAAAAGCGCCCCCTTTTAAGTTCTTTATCGGACTGTGCTTAATGTATTATATGCCCTACATAAATTATAATTGTATGTCTTGTCGACATTTTTATATCCTTCAATTTATTTAAGTAAATTTTTGAAACAAAATGAAACAATCAAATTTTTGTGCATTTCTGCATTAGAAATTAATGTTGCAAAACATTAAAGAAATCCTAGTTGATCTCAGCCTTCTTTCTTTCTTTTTTTTTTTAGGAAAAAACCTTTTTATTAAGAATATCTTATTTATTTATATTTATAATTATAAAATATTAAGATAGTAATAAATATTTTATTTATTTAATATTATATAAAAATAATAATAAGAATGATATTTATTATTTTAAAAGGGAAATTTTTTCTCACAATATGATATTATATATTATTTTATTAATTATAAGATATATAAGTAATATAAAAATTCTTTACTCTAATACAAATAAATGAAATTTATTGAGTTTATTTTAATGTAATGACTTATTATTGAAAATTTGATAGATGTTTTATCTTGACATGACAAGATTAATTCAAGCATTAGGTTTAGAATAGAAATTTCAACTCACAAGCTTGTTTTATAAATCTACACCACTCATGGGGAGCTGAAAGGGAAGTCTCTATCTCATTCTCTATGATAATTTTCTTCCCACTGACCCCAGTTTTGATACAGTATAATGAATACAAGAGAGGGAGGAGAAGAAAAAACAAAAAGTAAATTACTTTCATATTTTTTTTGTGATTTATTATAATTATATTAATTTTTTTGTTTTTAAAATATATATTTATTTTTTAAATAGAAAAAATATATATTTAAAATAAAAAATAAATATATATAAAAATTAATATACATTTTTAAAAATAAAAAATTATCAATATAATGATATAAAATCTGAAAAAAAAAGTGACTATAATTTACCAACCACAAATTGAAGAGAGTAGTCCTTCGACATGGATCACACAAATTGAGGAGAGTAATCCTTCGTTGCAACATCATTTTCAAAAAATAATTCATTTTTAAACTACTTTCACTAATATATGCAAAAATATAAAAAAATGTAAAAAATTATTTTCAAAACATAATTCATTTTTAAACTACTTTCACTAATATATGCAAAAATATAAAAAAAATGTAAAAAAAAAAGTCGTAAAAAACACAAAACAATACTTATTCTATAACAATATCTAAAGGCACAAAATAATTTTGAATTAAAGCAGTGTTAAATGTACAATTTACATTTCGATAACTCTATATTCTGCATAGGTTATGGAATCTATTTAAAACTGTTTAGTGAATGAATAGACTGTGTAACTATTTTTTTTTAAGTTAAAATGGATGAGTAGTAATTTTTTGATACAAATATCTGATTATTTTAATTTTCAACATAAATATTTTATATAATGCAAATATTCATATAATTGAATCACAAAAAAGGGTTTAAGTTTACAAGTAAAATTACCAGAAAAAGGGTCAAAATTTGTGACTGTTTTTTCAATTAAATTGTAGGAACCAGTCGAGTGTCGGACGCGGCAAATGACCATCTCTGCCGAGTCCAATCCTTTCCCTTTCTCGTTCTACAGTCAACTGCTTCAGCTGAGAAACGAGTCTGAAGATAAAACAGCTCCAAAATACAATTCGCACCCATTCTTCAGATCGAATCGAATCCAATCTCCTTATTCTTCATCAACATCAATCCCCCAAAAACAATGTCTTTAAGCCCTCGACCACCTCCGGTTTTGCAACCTCAAGACTCATGGGACAGCATGCTCCCAGGTCCACCTAGCCGTAACAATTTTGGATCCGCAGACCTAAGCTCCAATGGTCTCCTTGCTTTACCTTCTGGAAGCTCCGTCTCCATTATTGACACTCGCTCTATGCAGCTCGTCTCTTCCTTCCCCATACCACCGCCGTCTTCCCCTTCTTCTTCCACTAGTACTGCTTCTCTCTCCCCATTTGTCACCTCCGTGCGGTGGACCCCACTTCCCCTCAGTCGCGACCTTCTCTCCACTGAGCCTTCCTCTTCCCATCTACTCCTGGCTGCCGGCGATCGCCAAGGACGCATTGCTTTGCTCGATTTTCGGCTTAAAGCTGCTGTGTTGTGGTTCGAAACTGATTCAAAACTCGGAATTCAGGATCTTTGTTGGGTACAAGCTCGGTCCGATTGGTATCTACTTGCCGCCATTACTGGGCCATCTACACTTTCGCTTTATAATACATTAAGTGGTCGGTGTATTTGGAAGTATGATGCATCCCCCGAGTATTTCTCCTGCATTCGTCGTGACCCTTTTGATTCTAGGCATATTTGTGCAATTGGGCTTAAAGGTTTTCTGTTGTCTGTTACTTTACTTGGTGAGAATGAAGATAACATTGTGATCAAGGAGTTTCAGATTCGAACCGATTGTACTGAATTGCAGAAACTGGAGAAAGATGCGGCTAGTGGGTCAACGTCGCCTGCGTCGGCACTTTTTCCTCTTTATGTGGCGAGGTTGGCATTTTCACCGCAGTGGAAACATATTTTGTTCGTCACGTTTCCCAGGGAATTGGTTGTGTTTGATTTCAAGTACGAGACCAAGCTTTTTGCTACTACATCACCTCGTGGTTGCGGCAAGTTCCTTGATGTTTTGCCGGATCCAAGTAATGAGTGGCTTTATTGTGCTCACCTTGATGGCAAGCTCAGCACCTGGAGGAGGAAACAGTGAGTATTTCATGTTTTAATTGTTCATGTTCAGATATAAGTACTTTTAATCACGCATGAATTTATATTGCAAATGCATATAGACGATTATACCCTAGTGTATACGTTGCCGGTGATTGAGGCAACAGTACTGAGTATAAAACGGCATAAGCTTTATACTTGCTAAGCTTAATAGTTGACCAGGATTAGCAGCAAGTTTACTATTACTTTTAGGGATGGGGAACTAAATTGGCAATTCGTAAGTCATGATACTTATATGTGGTTGGTAACTGGTGTACAAAAATAATGATCACAACTCCCCTGATGGTTTTATTGTTCCCTAGAAGTTTGATCACTAGAGAATGTATCATGGATTTATGAGGGGAATCTTCTCTTTTGTTAGCTGTCATCAAGAACAGACTATAATGACTAATAATGCAAAGGCTGCGAACTGCTTCCTTAGAAGTTAGAATTTGTTTGTATTGATGGAACAGAGTTGAGTGGAAAAGAATATAGTTGGCACTTGGTAACAGGCAATGTAATGACAAGAAAATTGACAATGTTGATATATTCTTTGTTTGATTACAATTTATATTAAGGAAATGAAAGAAAAAATTATGGTATGCTTATTTTGGGAAGACAGTAAAATGGAAAAAAATATTTCTGTAGCATTTTACCATTCTAGCTGTCTTTCTAACCTGTTTATTTACGGGTAAACCAAAGACAATTTCATTTTAAATATTTCCATCCCCTCATTTCACCGATCCACCTACTTTGAGGGAGTATTAAGTATGCAAAGCACAAAATATTTTGCATCCAGTATATCTTCAGCTGCTCTGCTTGAATGCATGAAATGTGGATAACGAAAATCTCAACTTGGGTTCAATCTTAATTGCAAACATTTTTCCGTTAGTGAGATTATGCTTATTTGCATGATATTACAGCGGGGAGCAGGTGCACATCCTGTGCTCAGTGGAAGAGTTAATGCCCTCAATTGGTACCTATGTCCCCTCTCCTTCAGTACTTGCTGTTCAGTTATGCCAATCAGATTCCACACTTCAGAACATTGGCAAGATTTGCTCTGATGTACCTAGTTCTCCATTCCTTGCTGAGGATTTTGATAATCCTTTTGATTTCTGTGACAAGTCTGCTGCTGTTTCCAAGACACATTTGATATCCATTTCTGATGATGGAAAAATATGGAACTGGCTATTGACTGCAGAAGGGGAAGCAGACACTCCAAAGGATGATAAGAAGTTGGGTTTGGCCAATGGTAGCAATAGTGTATCAGTTCCAGGGGCCAATGCTAGCACTACAACATCTTCCACTGGTCGACTGGACATAGAAGTAAGCAGGCAAGAGGAGCATGTCAGTGATAGTAGAAGCCACCTGTCAAGCTCAAACTCCTATCAGGAAGATATCTTAATAAAGGTAAGTGTATTTGTACAGACTTGGTTTTTACCTTGCATTAATGGCTCAAATGACTAGCTCGAAGTTCCCAAACATAGAAATTAGAGAACTCAACCTTTGTCATTAGAAGCCTACTCCCAATATTAAAATTATAGCATTTTAAGGGGATTTCAACAACTATATTTCTTCTCCTCATAGTTGTAAAAGGCGTGCTACGGTGCATGCCATGGCATATGGTGCACCACCATCCTCCGTTGCACCTCACAGCAGCTGTGGTGTGGCGATTTTTTGCTGGAGCAGCGAGGCGCACGCCATTTGTACCTTGTGTATTTTTTTTTAGAACATTAAATTTTTGGACCAAATCTGAAAAGTCCAATCCAAAGATGCCCTAAGCCTAGTCCAACTACCCTACTGCTTACCCTAAAACACAGCAACCTTTGTTTAACCAAAAGGAACACACAAAGTGAAACTTTCATCACACAAACAAATAGGAAGAGCTTAATATGCAGGCAACTAAAAGGACACACTTAGATGTTTCTAGAGCACAAACAAAAAGTGAGGGGGGATGACCTTTAGATGTTTCTGGATTTATATAATGTTGTCTTTCTATTACTTAGGATTTTGATGTATGTTTTATGCTTGACATTGTGTGGATTTGAATAATTCTCACGTTTTATAATATTAAGTTTTGTGCTGTGTTTTTTCACATATATTTGTTCTTTCATACTTTTTTATTGTCAACAAATATATTATAAAATTTTAAAAAAACTTGTGTCTTGCGCCATGGCACATGCCACGCCGTGCACCATTAATAACTTTGCTTCTCCTTAGGAGCACTTAGACAGAGTACCACTGTATAATGGAACTTCTCTTTATACTTATGAACAACTTCATTTTGTTTACTGCTTATAAACAGTCTTAATGTATTTGGTTAATTTTGTCTTGTATCTGGTTTGGATACTCTACCAATTGTGAAAGCTGAAACAAAATTTTTTAAAACCAATTGTCCAAGTTTTCATAGTCTTCGCCCTCCCCATTTTGTGATATTATGCTAAGAAAGTTTATAATGTTCATAGGTCAAAACACAGCTTTGATACTAATAGAAAAAATGGCATATAAGTTATGAGAGTTCATATATATATTAGCACATTAATGAAATTCATGGACATAGAATGAATAATTAATGGTACGTGAGATTGAGTAGTGACTGATTCAAGAGCAGTCAGCGGTCAACTTTTGCATTACAAGTGGGAGACAGTACAAGTTTGAATATTTTTGCCCCTCTGCCATGCTCGTGTAACGCAAATGTGCGCACTCAAACATGAAAATATTATGATGCATCAAACATTGCTGGTTATTTGGCCCAACTGTATAAGTCTATACGGAGAAGTGGTGGAGCCTCTTTTTCAGAGACAGTCAGATCATACTTTCCAAATCACAGGGCTAGAATTTCTGTGTCTATATGCCTTATCCTCTACCCGAATTTTCTTTCCTGTGAAACTGCATCTAAGTGCTAGGTAGCACTGCTTGGATTTCTTGTCTTGATAGCAAATTTCTGAAGATTGACTGATATCTGCAAATGCCTTTGCCTTTTTCCTCTTATGCAGATTAGCTTAGTTGGACATTTTCAGCTCCTTTCCTCAACACTGACTATGCTGGCTGTACCAACCCCATCTCTGACAGCTACTTTGGCCCGTTAGTTTACTTTCTCATGAATTGAGATACTTGTCTAAATTTAGTATTAACCTTTTATGTAAGTTATTATGCATATCATGCTTTGCTGATGGTTAGTATGAAAATATAATTTGAAGGTGGAGGAAATCATCCCGCGGCAGCTGTTCCTTTGGTTGCTTTGGGAACACAGAGTGGGACAATAGATGTTGTTGATGTTTTGGCAAATGCTATTGCATCAAGTTTATCTGTACATAATGGTACTGTTAGGGGTCTCCGATGGCTAGGAAATTCCAGACTGGTTTCCTTTTCTTATACTCAGGTATCCTTTAATTGATTCCAGCACTTTTGTTTGATAAATTTTCTTGTGTTACTTTTTTCCAGAGTTTGTTTATTTCTGCTGCTGCTGTCTTCATTTTGACATTAGTTTTTTCTTTACTAATCTATCTGCATGGCAAAGGTTATGATTATTCGTATTACTCTATCTTCATTGTTGTTGAATTAATATGTATCAGCAATTTGTGGAATCAGGTTAATGAAAAATCAGGAGGATATATTAACAGGTTAGTTGTAACATGCCTCCGAAGTGGCCTTAACAAGATGTTCCGAGTTATGCAAAAGCCAGAACGTGCACCCATAAGAGCTTTAAGAACATCTTCCTCTGGAAGGTAAATTTCTCAAGCCTGCATTCAGGGAGAAATTTTGTATTGCTTCTCTACATTGGCAGAGTGATTTGTGATTGCTTCTTAGTGTTTAATAGTTAAATATTTACAATATTTCAGGTATCTTTTAATTTTGTTTCGTGATGCACCAGTGGAAGTTTGGGCAATGACTAAAAATCCCATTATGGTAAGTTTTTTTTTTTTTTTCTTTGGAAATTATTATAGGTTGGCTAATAATTTGCTTTCTCAGTCACACTTTAGAAATCTGTATCTTCCATCACTCCCCCACTTCTGTTGGTAGGTGTTTATTAACAAGCCTACCAAAGTCTGATCATTTTTGTTAAATGATGTGCATCTAATATGATAGCTAAATGCTTTGTATCCATATGTAGCTTAGATCTTTAGCTCTTCCATTTACGGTACTGGAATGGACTCTTCCAACAGCACCACGTCCCACTCAAAATACACATGGTGGGCAATCAGCACTACCCTCCAAAGAGCAAACATCTGGGGTATCAGATGGGGCATCTAACCCTTCAAAGGTGTCCTCAACAGATGCAAGTGAGTTGGTCTGATTGAAATTCTTAAAACATTATCTGAATGGTACCTAATCTAGAATAAATAATTCCTCTTGATTTTTGCTTCAAGATAATTAGTAGCTTCAACTAAAGTTAATTTCCTAAGCAGAGGGTTCAAGCACAGAGGGATCTCATGATGACACTTCTGAAAGTTTTGCATTTGCCCTTGTAAATGGGGCGCTTGGAGTTTTTGAAGTTCATGGTCGAAGAATTCGAGATTTCAGGTGTTAACTCTTTACCATTGCAAAAGGGTGTATTTTTGTACTTTCTTTTCATAAACTGTGGTAGTATAAGCTTTGTTTTATATGCTTAATTTATATGGCTGAACGTGAACCAGAAGTACGGTGAATTTGACTTGTGTCAGATCTAGTAGGTGATGAGTTGGACACTGCATACTCTTGCATAAACTTTAACACCAGGTTATGACTTCATTGGTGAATTTATGCATTGCAGATACTAAAATTCTTCCTATTTACTGCAAATGATTCAGAAAGTTTTTTATCCCAGTAACTTTATTGCAATTTATCCATAATCATGAATCAAGGTCTGCAATAGTAACAGTTGACCTCTGATGCAGTATATGAGTTTATGACTTTCTATTTTTGCACTACACAATTATTACTGTCTTTCCTTTGTTTAATTTATCTGATCGAGCTATCCAAAAAAGATTTGTCTGAACAAGTTAACATTTACTTGTCTATAGACCAAAGTGGCCTTCTTCTTCCTTTGTGTCACCTGATGGATTAATCACAGCAATGGCCTACCGCTTGCCTCATGTGGTAAGCATTGTTTAAAATTGGTTTGATATAAAATTATCTGAATTTGCTCTAAATTGAATGATGGTTATGACTGAGTTAGTTTTCCAGGTCATGGGGGACAGATCGGGGAACATAAGGTGGTGGGATGTGACAACTGGACATTCTTCCTCATTCAACACTCACAGAGAAGGAATCCGTCGAATCAAGTTCTCACCAGTTGTAGCAGGGGACCATAGCCGGGGGCGTATTGCTGTATTGTTTTATGATAATACCTTTTCTGTATTTGATTTGGTAAGCATAGAAACTGGCCTTTCTGCATCATAAGTGTATTATTATTGTATTCTGTACAGCTTGTAATAACCATTTCATAACTTTGACATATTTATATCAACAAGCGTTACTGGGATTGAAGCTCTTGAACTTTGTGATCTGAACTTTCAGGCCTTGATATGTGATATACTATATTTTCTTTACACTCTCCATCTTGGCTTTCCCTTACATACTTGATTTATGCCCCTTTTGACTGGTTGAAAATTTTAATGTTTCCAATTAAAATAAAATCAACAGTGTGATGCAAACAAAGAAGGTTGGCCGTTCTCATCTTTCATTCTAGAGGGTTTCTCTAACCTATTTGCCACTCAGGACAGACAAAAAAAAGGAGAGAAAAAAACATTACTTTTAAATGAGCAGACAGCAGAAACATCTCTTGTGGGATTTTTTTTTCTTTCTCTTTTGACTATAATCTGCGCTTTTTTTAATATATATATATATATATTTTGCAGGATTCACAAGATCCGTTGGCTAATTCGCTCTTGCAACCTCAATCTCCTGGAACCCTTGTGTTGGAACTTGATTGGTTGCCCCTGCGGACCAATAAGAACGACCCTCTAGTATTGTGCATTGCTGGAGCTGATAGTAGTTTTCGCCTTGTTGAAGTTAATGTGTAAGTGCCATGATTGTCTTCAGTTATGCTTTTCTATTATCTCCAGGATATGGTTGGTGATGTAGATGTTGTTGTTAATAGTTTGGACTAGAATAGATGACGGTAATAATTTTTAGCAATCATGCATTATCTTAAACACTGGAAAATTTAAATAAAAGTTGAGATCAGTGAAGTTGGCATGTGGTGCCATTCACTGTCATTCCTGTTGTTTATACTGTGTTTCCATAGAGTAAAGTAGGGGGAGGAAGTAGAGATACTGTAAGCTAATCTGCTCAATCCTAAATTTTTTTATGGAAATGGTTTTTCAACAACTACTAAGCATATTATGTTTCTAACTTTTTAATATTCATCTTTAATGTGAATAATTCACCGAATGCTCATGTCAAGATGGTGCATTCCTACCACTAGTAATCACAGACTGACTTCATAGAATTGGTTTATGTATTTAATGAACTTATAATTATTGACATGCTCCCTTTTTTCTTGCAGAAATGACAAAAGACCCAGTCATGCACCCCAACCCAGAAGCATGAAGGAGAGATTCCGGCCAATGCCTTTGTGTTGTCCCGTACTACTTCCTACACCACATGCCCTGGTAGTATGCCAACATTAAATTTACTGTTTTCTGAAGATGTTATTTTCCATGTTTCCTAAAATTGGTTATTATACTAAAGCCCTCATTAGCCAAAGTCCGCATCATATGGATAAAACTACAGTGAAACATGACCATGATTCCTTTAATAGTATATTCATTCTCATCCTTTCATTTTTCAGTTGTAACTTGGTAATAGAATATATTTTACATCCTTTCATTATTAATGTCGTATAATTAAATCAAACTACTTTTAAATGATCTAAGTAAAATAATGTTAAAATATTCGTATGGGCACAAATTAAATTAACTGGCGAAAGTTAAAATGATTTTTTTATTTTATTTTATTTTTTTATGTCAAAGTGAAGTAAGGCTCCCTAGAAACTTTTATTAAACCAAAGGGAGGGGGGATAATGCTCTTTAAAAGATTATTTGGATTTTGTAGTTGTAAGGGGGTGTTGTGACTTTCTAACTCTAATTATGTGGTGATATGATATTATAATTATTGTGCTAATGCTGTTTTGCTTGGCTGGATATATGCCTAGACAGAGGCAACAGCATTACAGTACTCCACTAAATTTTGTTGGTGTCGCTGCAGGCATTGCGGATGATCTTGCAATTCGGAGTCAAACCTTCTTGGTTTAATACTTGTAGTACGATCATAGAGAAGAGGCCTCACTTACTTCCAGGAACTCCTTCATCTATAGGGGATCTTCGCACATACATGATTGATTTACCATCTCTTGGTGATTCTGTGGTGCCAGAGATGCTTCTAAAAGTATTGGAACCATATCGAAAAGAAGGTCTCTATTTTCTCATGTTGAGTTTCTAAGTATGAAAATTCTTATATTTTAACAATTCAATATTTGGTGTTGTAACCTTTTACCAATTTTTTTCTCAAGGTTGCATATTGGATGATGAGAGGGCAAAGTTGTATGCCAGTGTGGTGAATAAAGGTTGCGCTGTTAGATTTGCCTTTGCAGCTGCAATCTTTGGTGAATGCTCAGAAGCTCTGTTTTGGCTACAGTTGCCTCAAGCACTCAACCATTTGATGGACAAGTTATTGAAAAAGCCTCCATCAAAAGCACCTCTAGCAGCATCAGTGCCAGAGGTTGACGAGGAATCTCTACTGACTAGGATTACATCAAAGGGTAAACCAACAGAAGGAAAGGGGAGAGATGTATTGGTAAGAGTATTTAGCTTCCACTGAGGTTCCTCACATTGTGTACCTTGTAGTGTCCTACTTTTCAGTAGTGGTTTGAAGAGCTGCTTTTTACATTCAAAGTGAATTTGACAATTTGGTTACAGAGTCCAGGTCAACTTAGATTGATGGCCTTTGAGCAAGAAGAGTTGTGGGAAAGCGCTAATGAGCGCGTTTCTTGGCATGAAAAATTAGAAGGTGAAGAGGCTATTCAAAACCGTGTACATGAGTAAGTGAAAATAGTTTAATGTCCTTATATCAGATGCACTACTTGCAATTTGTATGAGTAATTACATTGAGATCTCAGCCTTCTCATAAAGATCTCTTGTTTGAATATAGCAAGTTTTAATGGACAAGCAGATATTAAGAAATGAACACCCATTCAGTACTACTATAACAATACGACGGTCGTCTGTGATGATACCGTTTTGGCTGCATTTTAAGTGCTCCTGTGAAAGGAAGAAACTGAAGTTTCTGTTTTTCTTTTTCTATTAACATTGTTTACTCTTCTAAAGTTCTAGTCCCTTCTAGATTATGTACTAGCTTAGCCATTCCTTTTGTATTGTCTACATCAGGCTTGTGTCAATTGGAAATCTAGAAGCTGCAGTTAGTTTATTGCTTTCCACACCTCCGGAGAGCTCCTACTTCTATGTAAACGCTCTTCGTGCTGTTGCTCTCTCTTCTGCTGTTTCACGTTCTCTTCATGAACTTGCAGTTAAGGTGAGTGTAACTTAGGCATGTCCAACTTTTGGCATCAAAATACAAGTTCTGGTTGGCAAATGACAGTATAGTTCAAATATTAAGCATTTTAATGTTACACCCACTGTTTAGGTTGTTGCTGCCAACATGGTGAGGGCTGACAGGTCGCTATCTGGCACTCATCTACTCTGTGCTGTTGGAAGATATCAAGAAGCTTGTTCTCAGGTTAGGCTTTGCTTATTAATAAAATTTTTGTGCTTTCTTTATGCTTTCTAGGTTTAGGTATTATGGTGCAGAATTTGTCCAAACCCGGAGATATTTAACTTTAAGAGTTTCATTTTCCAGCTTCCAAGCCTAGTTTCTGAGCAAATAAATGTAACTGTAGTTTGGTCGCCTGACGAATTTTTTATGGGTACTGACAGGTTATTAGTGTTTTTTTTTTTTTGGATATTCTATCATGTGCCATGTTTTTCATGTCCTTATAATGTCATTTCTTATGCAGCTGCAAGATGCTGGATGCTGGACAGATGCTGCAACATTAGCTTCTAGTCACTTACAGGGATCAGATTATGCAAGGTTCCTACACTTTAATTATAAATTTTGAAACTTTATTGTTTATGATTGAGTTTCAATTTTCTGCACTTCTTGATATGAGAGCGCAAACATTACCTTCATTTGATTTCAATTTGCTAAAAATGAAACCACACTCCCTGTTGTATAATTCCTTGAAGAATTCCTTTTAATTTTTCCTTTAGCTTTCATTTCTAGTGTTGAAATGGTCTTGTGAGTTCATTGACAGCAGCAATAATCAAAACTGTGCATGTCTAAATTGAAGCCAGAAGGATCCCCTGCTATCTTTTGCTAATGATTCGCATTTCACATGGCATTTCAAGTTTCTAGAATCTTCATTTGCTCCTTTTCAGCATGAATGCTGTTTGTGCACTAGTATGACATTCAGTAATCTATCATCTTTGATTGGGTGAACCCTATATCTTTTGTTCTTTCAGAGTGTTGCAAAGATGGGCTGGACATGTCCTTCACGCTGAACATAATATCTGGAGGTACGACTATTTTTACTTCTTCAACTCTTCACCTCTCAAGATATTTCACTGATCATGAGCTTACAATGACTCAATTCAGGGCTCTGATTCTGTTTGTTGCCGCTGGTGCAATGCAAGAGGCATTGGCAGCACTACGTGAGGCTCAACTACCTGACACTGCTGCCATGTTCATCCTTGCATGCCGTGAAATCCATGCAGAAATAATTGCAAAATTAGGCAATACCGGCGATGAAGTAAATTCTGGCAGGGATAAGCTACTACACTTGCCAGGGTTAGATCCAGAGAATGAAGATGTCACTGCAGTTGGTGAATATTATGGTCAATATCAAAGAAAATTGGTGCATCTATGCATGGATTTACAACCGTTTTCTGACTGAGTGTAGCGCTTGACAGAACATTCAATTCGCTCATTTATTTATGTGAAAGCAGTAATTAACAACTCCAAGCGCCAAAGGATTGACTCAATTCTTTATTGCCTTTGCCTGCAATCTTGTGCCACCATCAGCGACAAAAGGGGAAAAAAATATTCTTGTAGTACATAATATGTTCGTATTAGTGTATACCAAAAGTGGAGAAGAGATTTTTATATTTTCTGGTCGTTATTGAGTAGAGAATGAGTTAAAGCAATTTGGAGGAGAGGGAAGCTACCCGTCTTCCTCTGCAGAACGCAGGCACAGGAGTGTTGTAATGTTGTAGTTTGTGTATAGAAGTGTAAGCAATTAATCATTTAATATTTTGATATGATATTAAAATGGGTGCCCTATATATGGAAAACAACTCAAGGGTATCGTGAAGAGTTTTGTTTGTGTATTTTACTTTTCTTGTTTGGGTTCAAGCGTGCCCGTCAAGTCAGTTCGCCTGTCAACCAAGACTGATTCACTCCCTCGGACAGTTTTGGTGCATTTCTTAATACCAGCATGATACAGTTTAAGTTACTACTTTTGAAATGTTCCCTATAAAATCAATTTTACGACTCCTTGAAATTAAAAACCGAGTTTAAACACACTATTAAACTTAATGACCATCTCTTTTGTAGTCACCATTGATTCCTTATGCAATCAAGCCTTAAATCCGGGAGGAAAACTACCTGCATCAAAGGGTTCATTAACTCCGCAATCAAGGCGCTTGACCTAGTTACTCTTATGAGTTCATTCGCAAGTGTTAAAAAAGGGTCTCTTATTTGAGTCTGGCAGTTAGTCCTCTAGTTTCTATTTTTTTTTTATTTTGTTAGGATTCCTTATTATAATATGATATGTTTTGTTGTTATAATTTATTAGATATAAATATATATGTCATCCCCAGCCTAGATAAAGGGTTACAGTTTTTACACTTTCCTTTTTTGTTCTCTCTTTTCTCTTTTTCAATAACATGGTATTAAGAGTAACTTGATTCTTAGGGCAACAACAAAATAATTTACACTTCCCATTTTCTCTTATTTTTCCTAAATTCCAACTTTTTTGCTTTGGTAAATATTTCAAGGTTTGAATAGTTTAGTTTTCCCCCTCTTCTTCTCCTCTTTGTTGTGCAACCTAAGAATTGGTTGTGGCTTGATGAATTAAAATGATCTAAGAAAGGATTATGGTTGGTTTAGGCGTGAGTTAGGGGTGTCTCGTATAAGATAGGGCAGAAAAGAACTTTCGTAATCTAGGTACTATTGTGCAAATCAGATTTTGCTGTCAAACAGGTTCAAATATTCTGTTTTTAGAATGTTCTCTTATTTCAGTTTCTTTAGGCCAAAATTTGGTGATTTATGTGTTGTGTACAGTTTAGAATTTGCTATAATATAGGTTATAATATTTTATTTGAGGGAATTCTCTTACTTGAGAGGTTATTCTGTCTTACTTTTTTATCCATGGTGAATGAAAAGAAATTAATAGTTGAAGTTATCTCCTTTAACACAAAAATTACAAATAGAAGATTGAAGGGCACGAATTATGTGTTGTGAAAGGAATTTGTTAAATGTCATATGTCTTATAATGACATAGGAACTCACATGACTGGTGATCCACCAAGGAGGGTAAAGAAAAGTGGTTGAAGGAAGATGATGGGTTTCTTAATCAAATTCTGAATTCAATGGAGATCATGTACAAAATTTGATAAGGCATTATATTACAGTAAAACAATCATGGGAATACCTAAAGTCACTTTATGCTAGCAAACAAAATTCATTTCATGTTCATGGCTTGTTATTTGGACTATATTGAGTTACACAAAATAGGAGAATCTTGCTTCAGTATTACACGAATGTTTCAGGAGATGAAGCAATTATATCTAATTGAGGCTGGTGTTAAGAAAATGCAAGAACAAGAAGAAGAAATAATTGTGTAGTGTTATTTTAGCAATGATGGATTTAGTGTATGAAGTTTCTCGTACTCAATTACTTATAGAAACGAAGCTTTCTTCATTATCTAAGGTATATTCTAGGCTATAAAGTGTGTTTAAGGATTCTAGAAAGGATATTTCTAGTAGGTCTATTCCCAAGGACTCCATTGCCTTAGTAAGTTCCAATTCAAGAACTAAAAGTACCTAGGATGGTTGAAGTAGTACTAAAGGTGGTAAAGGAGAGAGGAGAGATGGACCATGTACTTGTTTTTATTGTGGTGAGATGGGCCATCTGAAGAAATATTACTGGAAGTTAAATGGGAAACCATCACAATTTTATAAATTTGCTAATGTTGCTACTCAAGAAGGTTTGTTACCTATATCTTCTCCTACTATAGTAACATTTGAGAACCCAAGAGCTTTGGTGGCTATTTTTGTTCTAGGTGGTGAATATATATGCCTTACATAGTTTCATGCTTCTCAATAGCCTATTACTTCCTCTACTGCTACTTTTGTTCAAATAGGTAATCCCACAGCTTGACTTTCCATCACTTTTCATGCCTTGGTCATTGACTCAGGTGCCACTAATCACATGATTGGAAATACAAGTATCTTGTCTTGCTTTAGCCCTTCCCCTAATTTACCTTCTATCATACTAACAAATGGATCTTTTCTCATCATAAGGAATGGTACGACACAACTTACTAGCTCTTTGCCTTTACCATTTGTCTTATATCTACCTAACTTTCCTTTTAATCTTTTAGTTGTTAGCAAAATTACTAAAACTTTTTAACTATGGTGTTTATTTATTCCCTTATCATTGTGTGTTTCAAGATCGTGAGACAAAGAGGATTATAGCCAGTGGTTGTGAGTCAAGAGACTTATATGTTCATGATACACCTTTTGATCAATTGCTTATACTAGTGTTGATGCCTCTTTTGTTCTTTAAATTCATAATCGTTTTGGTCATCTATTACTTCCAATTTTAAAGAAACTTTATCCAAGTTTGAAGTTAGTGTCTATTTTAGATTGTGACTTGTGCCAGTTGGCAAAACATCATAGAGTCTCTTATTTATCTAGAGAAAATAAATGGGCTACATCCCCTTTAGAGATAGTTCATTCAAATATTTGGAGTCCTTGTCCAGTCATTTCAAAATCTTATTTCCATTGTTTTGTGACATTTGTTGATAACTATTCTTGTGTCATTTGGTTATATTTTATAAAAAAAAATCATTATGAATTATTCTCTATTCTCTTTGATTTTTGTGTTGAAATAAGAACCCAATTCAAGTCAAATATTTATATTCTAAGAAGTGATAATGCCAAAGAGTGTTTCTCTACTACTTTCTCTTCTCTCTTGTCTCAACATGGCATAATTCATCAATCTTTATATGTTGCAACATTTCAATAAAATGGGGTGACTAAAAGAAAAAATAGACATTTGCTAGAAACTATAAGAGCTTTCTTGTTTCATATAAAGTGCCCAAGATATCTTGGACAAATACAATTGCTACTATATGCCGTTGAATTAATTATATGCCATCTTCTTTCTTAAATGATCAAATCCTTACTCAATGTTATTTCCTTCTTATGCATTGTTTGGTATTCCACTTTGTATGTTTGGTTGTACTTATTTCATTCGAAATGTTCGGCCTCGTATATAGTTTGGCTATACTTGTTTTGTTGGTTATTCTCATTTTTAGAAAAGGTATCATTGTTTTTCACCTAATTTGAGTTAATATGTAGTTTAGGTTGATGTTACATTTTTTGAATCAAAGCCTTTGATGTACCTATTTCTATGTTCGTTGATCATGTTTCTCCTTTGTTTTAGTTTGAGGATGATTTTCTTGTTTACACTTTTACTCCCAAGGTTACATGACCACCTGTAAGACAAGTTTATATTGGACATTCTCAACAACAAAACGTGGTTACTATCATAGAACATGACTCACAACCTATGCCTATACCATTTTTAGCTCAAGATTCACTTCCTTTCTCTTCAACTTCACTATCATTTTTTGATACAAGTTTAGACCTTCCTATTTCTCTTAAAAAAGGTAAGTGATCATACATTTATATTATATCTTTTTTTGGGTCATATAATAATTTATCACTTCTTAGTCAGTCTTTTGTGGCCTCTTTGAAAGAACGTTCGGCCGGCCAGGGGCAAAATCGTCTAAAATTTTAAAAAAATTTCTTGCAACCAACCAAACATCCAACCCCAGATCTAGCTAGTAGTGAGCTTAAACAACTAATTAGAAGTGAAAGGGAGCTCAACCAACCTTTGCAAGTAGCTCAAACGCAGCAGAGGAGAGAAGCCGAACGGTCACCGTCATTTCTGATCCAAACGTACCGGCCCAATCGGAGGTCCACGCCGGAAAGGAAGGCCGTCCAATACTAGTTGAAAGCTTCTCAAGCTCGTGGGACCAAAGTCGCCAGTGATTCACGGTGGAGGAAGACGAAGAGTCACAATGGACACAAAGGCACAAGGAGGAAGACGAAGAGACGGGGGGCCGAATTCACTGTGTGCCTTTTGACACAAAAGGGCTAAAAGGCCCTTAGATAAATGGCGCCGTTTTGTAGGCCCGTATTTGCTCATTGACCCCAACAATTTCCAAAATTACTGGCAGGTCCCTGGGGTTTTCGAAAATGACATTTTCACCCCACAACTTTTGGCCTCTTTTCAATTTGGTCCCTGGACATCCAAATGTCCAAATTTTAGCCATTCCTCATAATT
>JANHAO010009069.1:0-18697 GCA_026873985.1 Saraca asoca
CATAAGTTATTTTCATAAGTTTAAACAAATACCTAAATTTTTTATCTAAAGTGCTTATATTATAAGATAAGTTCAAATATAAGTTGTAGATAAGTTCTCCCAAACACACATTTAATCTATAGTGATGGCTCAAAATTACAAGTTTCAATAAATTAAAATTTTATAGTTATTTCTCTTATGAAATATTAATTACCCAATTTAACTAAAAAAAGTTTTAAAAAAGTACGGAAATTCTTCCGTCAGCTAATTGCATAAAATGAACAACCATGATGCACATAATTGGATTTGTTTGGACTTTTCCTAAACTTTTCTCTTACAGAGTTATAAATCCAATAATAAAGTTTTATTTAACTATGATGTAGATTTATATAAAATCGTTTTTTTTTTTAATAATGACAAAAGGATAGCGCATTACCGACCATGGCATTTGGGAATACGGGTCTACACCCATGGATTGACTCATTTTTGTATTCATTTTTATGGGTTTGAGCATAGAAAAAAAAAGTCCGCAGGTCTAAATAGATTAATTTATTTTAATTCGTGATTCATGCAGACTAACTTGTAAATCCCATAGATTAGGCCGTTTCTTTTTTGAAAATATATTTTATAAAAAAATATATATAAATAAATTTATTTTAATAAAAATTAAATAAATTAAAATAAAATATTTAATATGATTTTATAAAAATATGATGCTATATATGGTATATTTGTTAAAGATAAAATATATTTTTATATTTTTTATCAAAATATTTTTTATTTATATTTTTAAGTAATATTATTTTTTAATTTTATATTTTTATATGTAAACGATTTGGACTATGAGTTGACCTAATCCATTTTAGGGTCGAATTAAACATTATAAAAGTAAATCTGTTTAAATGCAAGTATAAATAAACAAATCCATTTGGACCAACAACCTGCACAAGCTAGTCTGTTTTCCTATTACTAACTTACCAGCATAATCTAAACTAACAAAAACACTAACCTGCAACAACTTGCAAATATAAGCAAACAACAAAAACTGAGCAGAAGTTAAAAAATATTAAGTGTTAAACAAAGATATAACAAGGCTAGATGGTTGATCTTGCTATGTCTTTTGCAAAAACTTTTCAATTTTAAAATGGGAGACAATTTGAAAAGCAACATTAAAATCATGTTAACTGCAAGTTTTATGACTAGTTGGTGTTGTAGTTGTTAACTTAAAAAGATTTGTCTTAAATCTTCAATGCCCTCCAATAATCTTTCTGTAAAAGAATTTTTGAATTCAAAGATGTATCTTCTTCCTGAACTGTGGATTGATTGCTGCTATCTCCACATGATTGTCTTTTGCACATAGACAATATGTCAAGGCTTTGTGTCTCTTATAAATCAAATCATGCATTTCTAAATTATGAGAAGTTGTACTAACATTATGCTTTCAAATATCACCTTTTAAGAGAAGAATACAAAAATAGCTGAACAAGATTGGTATATGAGAGTCTAAATTATTTTATAAGCACCTGATGTGGCCAAACTTGACTACTATATAAAAGGGATCTTTCAGGACTTTGGAAGTGAAAAAAGGCAATGCTTGAAATTTACAACTAAATTTTTATTTGGATGAGATTTCATACAAGGAAATAAAGTGTTATGTTTGTCCATATCTTGAATAAACCCCACTAACTTTTTCTTTTTTTGAAGAGAACTAAATATGTATTACCTACCTCAAATGGAACAAAGACTTCAAAATGCTCAGCAACAATGAATTTATTTAAAACAACACCTGAATGATTAAGTATGCATTAATGTTGAGAAGCTTCCATTGATTGTATTTGACTTGGAATTTCCAAATTATGTTCCTCTAAATATTTTAATTGAGTATTCAAATGATTCATCCTAATGGACATATCCTCAAATGGTTGGATCACATGCTCATTTACAGATGTCAAACTTTGAAATTGAACCTCTAATTTAGAGACTCTTGTAATTGTAACTTGACCCCAAAGAAATGCATTGTTGTCAATAACTTGGTGATAATATCTTTCACTACAAACCAATTTCTTAACCTTTAATATTGAGAACTGGAGTAGCAAATTCATTAATACAATTATCTCTAAAATTTTGTAATTCTAATAAAACAAGAAGCCATATACACTCTAGATTGTTTAAATTTAATTGCTATGATTTAGAATCTAAAGGACATTTCATTTTCTTTTTCTTTTGTAAACATGCTTGTTTATCATTTGTAAAAGTAGACCTTTGAGATAAAAAGCCTTTCTTAAGACCCAAAGCATCCCAATCAAATCCCATAATTGAAAAAAACAACACAAAAATTCTAAACATGTAGGAAAGGTGAACCTCGCTCAAACAATTACTAATATTACTGCAAAATTTACTTAAAAGCTGATGAAGTGAGTAATCCAATCCAAAAATAAAAGATTCTGCTAAGGAGGACTATTTGCCCAAAACTTCAATTGCAAAAAAGTTAATGAAGAAAGCTATTTGCACAAGTTTTCAATGCTAGCTGTTTAGTACCAATAACAAAGAGGAGAAGATAGAGTCCCACCAAAACCTTGGAACCTTTCAGCGGCAGTGACAAAAAAACTTCAGTCTAAAAACGTCACACCATAGCAGAAGATAATGATCTTAAGATTATGGCTTATCTGAATAACTTTTGCTCATCCCACTCATCAACTGCCGCATCGAATTCGACAGAGGATGCTAGGTTAGCAGTGTCAAGGAAATTCCTAAGGAGTCGTATAAGATTTCAAAGAAGTTCGTTGATAGTGTGCTTTAATGATTATGCTTTGTATAAAATCTTGGTTGCAAGCAAACTAAAGTTTTAGAAGTTCAACCCAATGTTGCACTAAAACTCCTCCTAAATAATAAAAAGAAGCGTAGAGTTTGACTTAAATTAAAATTAAAGAGTCTTTTAAAAAAAAAAGAAAAACAATAATTTTTAAAAGCAAAAAGGGATAGAATTTGAAAGGAAAAAGTGATATGATAATTTTGTGTTAGACTTTGAATCCAAAATAGATTTTGTTATTTTTTTGCTTGCTATATATATGATTACAAAAAGAGTCTTTACATGTAGTTGTGTTTGTTTTGTGTCTACAAAGTGAGAAAGAAATTAAATTACAGTGAGAAAATTGTTTGAAAGAAATTAGGTATAATTGGGATTTGGATTTATAAAAGAGAGTTAGAGTTTGTAATTTTTGTAGTTTAACAGTGAAAGATTTTGTTACTTCTCCTATGGTTTTCTTTTTAAGCTTAAAGGTTTTCCACATAAAATTGAGTGTTTTTTTTTTTTTGGCTATTCTTTTTCATTTTCTACAAATTTCAGTAACTGGATTTTTTTTTTTTTTTCAAATAAGTGGTATCAAGAGCTTGATTTGATTCCATGTGAGGTTATGAGTTGAAATGGTGAAAATTCAAGGTACAGTAAGCAACAAGTTTGATATGGAACTAATTGATTGGAAAAACAATTTCGCCTTGCAGTAAAGTACAGTGAAAAATATTTTGACGTAGCATGAACTGATCAAAGCGTTAAATGAGAAGTGCAAAAAGCTTGAGAATATGACAAATGAAGCTTGGGAAAAGATAGAGATGAATGCAATCAGTACTATCCAGCTAAGCTTGATATCTGAGGTAAGATATAATATTTTATATGAAACTTGTGATGTTGATCATTGGAAGAAATTAAAAAAGCTCTATATGTCAAAATCTTTCACAAACCAATTGTATTTAAACAATGAATTGTATTGATTGAGGATGGATGAAGACACTAATACAAGAGACCATATAAATTATTTTAACAAACTACTATCCCAGTTAATAGGTATAGAAGTTACGGGGAGATGATGAGGATAAAGTTTTTATTGTTGTTGTTATCTCTTCCTAATTCTTATTATAGTTAGGTGATTGCGTTGTTGATTGGAAAAAAATACACTTAAAATGGAAGATACAATCTATGCTATATTGAACAATGAAAAGTTGAGAAAGCCTACCATTGGATTTGAGGGAATTGCTTATGTAATTAGTGATAATCGTGGTTGAAATGCATATCATAGTAGCAATCCAAAAAGAAGAAGGACTTAGTTACCGGTCTTGTTCAAGGCCAATAAAAGATTATAGTGATAAAGAGTGTTTTTACTGTCTCAAAAAGGGGCATCTTAAATGGATGTAAAAAGATAAATGATGATATATGGAGCTTAAGAAAATAAAAAAAAAGGAGGAGGAAAAGTGATGCTAATATTGTTAGTATTGTAGCTATTACCATTGGATCTAAGGGAATTGCTTATGTAGCTACTAATGATCATGGTCGAAATGCATATTGTAGTGGCAACCTAAATAGAAGAAGGACTTAATTATAAGTCTTGTTTAAGACCAACGAGAGATTATAGTCATAAGGATTGTTTAACTGTCACAATAAAGGGCACCTTAAATGAATATGAAAAAATGAATGATAATTTAGGAAAGTTTAAGAGAATAAAAAAGAAAAAGGAAAAACGATGTTAATATTATTGGTATTGCAGCTACCCAAGATGATTTCTATGATGAAGATTATGTGAATTTAATAACCAATGAATGCAAAAATAATTTCAATGATTGTTGGCGATTTAATTTTACATGCTCTAGTCATGTTTGTAGAAATAAGATGTCTAATACTTATAGTGATTGCAAGCTAGAATTATGAAGCTGGCTACTAGTGATACTATGAACATAAATGATATTGTTAGTGTAAAACTTAAATTTCACAGTGGTATATAAAGACTTTAAGGATGTGAGATATGGGCTGACATTGAAAAAGAATCTAATTTCTTTGAGTAAGTTAAATGTCTTAAGATGTGGATATTCTATTAGAGGTAAAGTCATGAAAATTATTAAAGACATTTTGATTATTATAAAAGGTAAGAAGACTAATGAGAATTTGTATGAGTTAGTAGGAAATATAATTGTAAGAAACATAAATATTGAAGCATAAAATAAGTGAAGAAGGTGGATTATGCAACAGTTTCAACAAAGAATGTGACAATTGTTAAGGTTTTGATAAGATCAATTTCTACCAACATTCTCAAGTGAGGTGTTGTCAATTATATTGTGAAGCAACTAAATTTTGAAGAGATATAATTTAAGTTAAAAAGGAGAAGGTAAACTTTACTTAAATTAAAAGATTTTTCTTATAGAAAAGAAAGAGAATAATTTTTAAAAGGAAAAAGATATAGAGATTAAAAAGAAAAAGGTGATGTAATTATTTGTATTAATAGAGTTCTAATAAGTTTATGTTATTATTTTTGCTTGTTATATATATGGTTATAAAGAGAGTTTTTAAGTGTAAAAGCTTTGTGTTTGTTTTGTCATTGAGAAAGAAATAAAATTATGGTAAGAAAATTATTTGAAAGAGATTTGGATCTGTGAAAGAGACTTAGAGATTGTATTCTTGGCAAGTTAAAAATAAAGATTTTGTTGCTTCTCCTATGGTGTTTCCCATAAACTTAAGGGTTTTCCATATAAAATCATGCATTTGTTTTTATTGCTATTTTTATTCGTCTATTTCATTCTTTACAATTATTT
Organism: Saraca asoca; assembly: GCA_026873985.1. Lineage (NCBI taxonomy): Eukaryota > Viridiplantae > Streptophyta > Magnoliopsida > Fabales > Fabaceae > Saraca > Saraca asoca. The sequence goes on from JANHAO010009069.1 coordinate 5,557, forward strand.
TTTGTTACATAATTTTTTATGATATATTTACTAAAAATAAACCAAAATTTCAATGCTTTCAATAATTTTGAACAATTTCATTATGCATCGATGACACCAAAACTTGTTACTTTCAATTTGAGACTATCCAAAAATTAATTTGATAGAAGTTATGGGTGGGCAAAAATTACATTGAGTTAGGTATTTATTTTAATATTAAAGTATATAGTTTAAATTCAAATTGATTTGATTTTTTATTTATAATTTGTATATTCAAACTTGTTCCTTTTCTAAATGTGAATGTCCAAATTGACATGTAATATTTAATATAACATATATAGATATATAACTAGAACCTATAAACATATAAAATATATTTATATTTATACATATATTATATTTAATATATATAAAAATATTTGAGAAAATTTATTGTATATATATATTAAATCTTAAAAATTAATATTTGTATCACACAATAAATGTAAAATACATAATATATATAAAATATTTAATATATAAATATAAAACAGAAATAGAGTAAGTCAATCTGATTTTAATTATATAAGTTCAAGTCCAATCTATTTATAAAATAGATGATAAATTTGGGATATTTGATACAAGCCATGATTTACGATTACTTTTGGGGTGATTGAGAGGCTATTCTATAATTTTCCCGATGGAGTTTTGCAATTTAAGCTTGCTGCGTTAGGCTGAAGACACTGCTTATATTCTTTCTACTTGTTTCTTTTGTAGATAATATGAGTGGAAGGTTGAGATGGCTGAGAACGTGAGTGAAAGGGGTGGGTTTCCCATTTCCCATTGTCATTGCATATTTGTGCGTGTGGAGGAATATGTGCTTAGCTAGTCTGTCTAGGCAGCTTCCCTCTGAGCTCAGCTACCCTGTGCCTTCCTTGAAGCCCTGCAGCATTAAGGAGAAACCTAAAAGGAGGTAAGGGACCCCAATGTCTCAACCCTTATTATTTCCAATGGCCTACGTAATTGACACTTTGCTCACTTTTCCATTCATCATTCCGACCCCTTTTTCGTTCAGAAGTCACTTTATTATTTACAAACACTGTACATTACCAACACAATAATATATGGTTTTACAGAAATTCAGACATTTTGAATGAGCAGTGCTATGTGAACACACAATTTCAGTTGTACGCACACCGTGTAACATGCCATATATGCACTAACCATTGCTATATGAGCTCACAATTTTCTTTGTAGGCACATTGTACAGCACGTCATATATGCACTAACCAATGAGACCAAATTTTTACTTTCTCTCTTCTTGCTTATTGGTTCGAAAACTCTCTCTCCTTTCTATTTGAGTACCACTTTTAACTTTTGCACTAAGCCAGTAACATCATGTTTCTATTCTCTCTCCTCTTATTATTAGTTCAATGCATATTTGATGAGTGCACATAAGAATATCTCTTCACACATATACACATGACACTATTTAAATCAAACTAATCCCACAAACAAATGGAGTTAGTTTGATTAAACAATGTCATGTATGCAGGTGTGAGTGATAATATGAAACCATAATTTACACACGGGCATCTTTACTCTCAGAAGACCAAAATCAGCAGGAAAATTGAGATCAGGCTAAGAGCCAGAAATCTTTATGCCGTTTAGTGGTGATCATATATCCACCAGCCTTCTTGCTTTTTCTTCTGACCGCAATTGCCATACAATGTGCATTCTGAATGCAATACTCAACCACACCAACTCCACCCGTGACTCTATGGCCTGCCCACATCATGAGAAGACGCCATGTTGTAGATCTCTTTTTCTGCCCCAAAACAAGAAGTGCCACTCCTTGTTTTCTTGCTTCCTCTACTATTTTTGGTCCCTTTTCTTTTCCTTCTACTACTGCAATCTCAATTTGTACCTATCAGAACCATATAATCTCAAACACTTAATTATGACATGTACATATATTTATCAACTAATATTTTCTTTCTTTTCTTTTTCTCATTTTGAAAATCAAAATGGCCTGCTTCATTGATCAGCATGCTTGAATCTTAACAACATCATCTATAAAGTAGCCGCAACAGATAATCGAATTGATATCCAAAGATGAGGTTTTTTTTTTTTTTTTGTTGCAACAGTCAGGGTGTTCTCTGGTTAGTTTACGCGTTAACTGAGACTAATCTCCTCTTTAGACGATTTTAAGGGCCTGTTCCCCTATATTGCATTCCGGATTTTTACTCTTGGTGCATTCAAGGTGGAAATCTAACTTAATTACATGGGTTCTTGTTCTTCTGGGATTCTTTGATTAATAAGATTTTGATAATCAGCAGCAGCAGAGACAGGCACTAAACATTGCAATATCTGGGAAATTAGACACAGCTTAATCTGGCAACATTTGAGGAAATGGTATTTGTTACCATGTAGCCTAAAAACAATTAATCTCACCTCAGGTCTCTTCAGGTGACACATATTCTTGAAAGAGGACAAAAGATCATAAGCTCTTGGATCCATCTCCTTGTCAGAATCTTCATCAGTGGCTGCAATATAACATGAACTTATACTTAGCCTATTTGCAATCTTAACCAGATAATTCATAGTTCAGAGAGAAATAAGCCACTGAACAATAAGCTCTGCACCTTGTTTGGATGGCTTGATTACATGAAGAAGAATTAGCATGTCCTGGCTCTGAACAGTGTGAGTAAGTGCCCATTGCAAAGCTCCCTTAGCAGCAGGGCTAGAATCAACGACAATCATGATCTTCCGCCCGGGTACCAACCCAGGTTTCTCCACATCACTGGATATCTTCTCGTGAGCATTGCTCGGATTCTCGGTTTTCCTGTCAGTTTTAGTGTCTTTTGTCTCAGGCTTGGCTTGGATAGGCGGGGAGCGGACGCGAGCATGAGGCCTGATTCTGTTCAGGCAGAAGCCTGGCAGCCTTGCTCCTCTCTTGCCCATTTCTTGCGAAAATTCTTGGTGAGGACTCCAATTATTATAAGTAGAAGAGAAGAGAAAGGGGTAGCAATTTGGTCCTTCTCTTGGTCCTGAGAGATTTTTCTAAGTGTTGCGGCCTTGGGACATGATTCATTTCTGCTTTGCTTTCTCTTTAACTTTTCTAATCATTTTTTAGTTCTTGGTTTCTTTTGATTTTTTCCTCTGCTGAGGGGCCTTGTTGATGAACGTGCTTGTTATCAAGCTGTAGGGTCATTGTCCCTTAAAACCTGGCCATTTTAGACATACAGTTATATAATCAATCCCATTATTGGTTAAAGTGCTTTTTCCTCTCCATCTAAACACCTCATTTGAGGCTGGTTCTGTGATTGATTGCAATTTGCAAAGCCCCATTCCATATCATTATAGGATGCTTCGTTCTCTCTCTATATGCATTCATTTGTTTACTTTGTTAAAAAAAAAAAAAGGTGTCAAGTTAAGAAGTGGTGTTAATTGCACAATTAGCATTACTCACAACTAGCTCACATTCTAACAACTATGGAGCCCACACCTGCCTTACAGTATAAGCCAATTGTGACTCGATTAGTTACACATGTAAATGCTTCATTCTCTTATGTGTGTTTTTTTTTTTTTGGTTAAATGAGGGCGTGTTAGGTTAATAAAAAGTGTTATTTGCACAATTAGCACTATTCACAGGTCAGGCTAATTCACATTCAAATAAGTGTAAGACTTACATCTGTATATCTACGTGTAGGTGTGAATCGGTTAGAAGTAAATTAGTTACAAGTGTGAAATTTACACCTATGTCTAAGAGTGAAGTAGTTGTGGATAAACTAGTTGTGCAATCAACTATTCTCAATTAAGAATAATATGCCATGTGGCCAAAACAAATAAAGTACTTTGCAGTTTTACAAGCACCAAACTGATGACAAAAGGGTTGTGCTTTGCAGCTTTAACATGGCATGATTGTGTGAGTTCTACAGTTTCCCTTCCTTTATGCATTGTATTCCAATTCTGCAGGTTTCTTTCGTTGTATTGTACCCTTATCATCCAAATGAGATGAAAACAAAACAATGCTGACGAAGACAAAGAGGTTCATCAGATGCAACATTAACTCGGGGACAATTTGAATTGCAATTCCTGCAGAATTTCGTCTGTCGAAAAGCATAACATTCTTGTGTTGAACTATGATGGCCTAGCACTTCCTTTTGCATTGCATTTAATAAAATAACTTATGTTATACGCTAAAGGCTCATCATTTTGACAGTACTGATTAAATTTAACTCACTAAGTCAATGATGTTTCCCACAAGGAAAGGATTCTAAAATGATTAACATGATAAGAAGAACTTCTTCTCCATTATGTGAATTTGCATAGTTAAAATAAAGTATGGACTTTTTCTTTAGTAAAGAAAACTCCAGGTTGTACCCTTGCATCAGATAAACAAATCCCCCTTCTTAAAGTAACCTGCCATTTTCACATTTTGTAGTCTCATACCTTCTGAAACAGTTTTCAGGTTGAAAATTTTCAGACATATCCTATTCATTCGAGTAATACAACTTATTGTTTCCCAATTCACAATTTTCCTCACAATTACAGTTATCAGAACTAATTAAATTTGGACTCTCCATGTGTGCAGTTGTGAACGATGAAAGTAAAATTCTAAACCCTAAACTCTAAAGTGAAACTAATATTTTTCTTATGATTCTGTGAAAATGACAAACTGATTAACTATGTATTTGGTGGTCTTCATTTTTCTTAAAAAAAATAAACATATTTCTCAATATGTAAATTCTAATTCTAATATGTAATACAACTCATCCATTATTAAATTTTAAGTAAATTTTTATACAATTGCACTCTTTTACCTCAAATTATGATTAATAGTTTTTTAAGGATTAGGATTGCCTGCAGTAAATACAATTGGTATGGGCCTCATAACAATCTATGAGTCACTTGCTAATCGATGATCAGTAACTTCAACTATAACTACAATTAATGCAAATAAACCTTTTATTCAATATTTTAAAAATCAAATCGGATATTGGATAAAAAAAATTAGTTGAATTGGTGGTTAAATCGATTTTGTGAGTTACATCGATATAATCTACTTCTGTCGGATTCAAAAAGGGAAAATTATAGATATTGATTTGAATCATAAATTAAATTGAAACCTAAATCAACTAATAATTGATCCAGCTCAATTTGATTCTATAAACTTGATTTTACTAACAAATCATACAACTATTTGCCTCTAGAAGTGAGTTTTGGAATCCAAGGCCTCGATTTCGCAACGAGTTTTATAAGCATAAAGTTAATGTAACGAGGTTCCAAAGGAAAGTAGAGTGATTAACAGAATTTCGTTCATGCAAATTAATGCAGTACTATTAGTTGATGATAAAATGGTGGACCACTTTCTTTTAAAACACCAACACACAAAAGAAAAAGGAGGAACAAAGAAAGCAACGTCCTAACTTGCAGTTTGACCCTTCACCCTAAAAAGGGCAAAATCCTAAGGGAAAAGAAGATTCTCTAATTCATTATAAACAAACATTACCATTCTTGAGCAGAATCACTGTAATTGGGCAATTGAATGAGGAAAACCAGCTTAGACTTCGACCGGTTTTCAATTATCGTTATAGGTATGGCGTCAAATCCAGAAAGTCAAATTGAAAATTAATTATTTGCTTGATTATGTAATAAATAATGTAACTTAAACAAATCTTGCATTGCTGGCCAAAAGAAAAAAATAAATAAATATATTGCATTTCACAAGAATTATGACTATGCTTTGATCTTAGTTTAATTAATAAAAAAATTGTGTTGGGCCACTTGATCTTCATTAGAATCATTTCACCAACCTACGGAATTTTTATATGCAAGAATTATACAAATAGCATTGTGCTTACGCTGAGTTAGGTATGCCTAATTCCTTTTTTTTAAATGCTTTAAAACCTTGATATAAATTATTGACTAAGAGATATAAAATTTTTAAACTTTGCATAAACATATACAACATGGTTTTCTTAAAAATGCTTAATTTTTTACTATTACAAAATATCTCACACCAACGATATATTTAATTAACTTGAATATAAATAACATAATTTTAAGTAATTAAGGGTTGATAATAATTTAAATAGAGCTTCTTGAGTTGGCTCAACTAATAAGATTTATTGTCTTTTATCACTCATATCTTATATTCAAATTCCATTGTTAACAATCTCAAGAAATTACACAATCTAGAAATATTCATTCAATTGATAAGAATTTATTATCTTCCATCACTTATCTTTTATGCTCGAATTAATAATTTTAAAGGATTATATGATATGTAAGTATTGCTATGAATCATAATATATATATATATATATATATATCAGGGGCATGCTCGAACTTTGAAATAAAATAATTTATCCTGCGGTAAAGTTTTTTCAAAAAAAAAAAAAATGATCTAATGATTTGCAAGAGCAAGAAAGACTCTATCCCTCATTGTGTCTTGGATTATATTCATCTCTACGGAAGATGCTCTATCTATGCGCATCGCAGGGATATGTGAGACACCATCATCTTTAATAGGCTTTGGCTTAAAAGACATCCAATCCATGTATCCAAAAGGCTAAAGCCAATCACTTGATAAGAGCAAGATTACAAAATGGTATTAACAAACTGAATGCCGTCTGAAACATCAAAACTGTCAGAAATAATTTCATTTAAACGACTCGAAGAAAGTGCTTCAGAACAAAAATTCCAGATTTTTTGTTGAGAGTTAACAGTAATAACACTACTAATAACTTCTTCAATGGTTAGTAACTTTTAAACAGACCTTATCAAAGATTATGAAATTAGTGTAAGAGAAAACTTTTTGTAAATATAAGCTACTTAATTGGAAAAATAACAGATTCTCTGTCATATTATATTTATGTTTCTTGTTCTCCCTCGTCTCTCTTTCTCACAAGTTGAAACACATTTTTTCATGCATCTTAATTAGCATCAATATTTTACAAAAACAAATTACATTCACCTCTCTTAAAATTTAATCTAATTATATTAACACTTTACTATTTTTATAAATATACACTCACATTCATTATTTACCTTATTCTTATATTTTAAACCTGCACCTACCTCCTATTTTGTAGAAAAATAAGACATGTAGATATAAATATACGATGTTGGAATTCGGTTCTGATCCAAACTTTAGTTAATGAGGGATTCTTTTGGGATCTCAAGCTGTTAACTGATTCGAAAGCAGTAAATGAGCAAAATAATCAAGAAGGAAGGGAAGAACAACAGTAAGCACAAGTTTTTTAACGTGGTTCGATCAATTACAGATGGCACCGGACCCTACGTCCACGGTAATGTATTGATCTAAGAATATTTGTACAGAGTTTCAACATATAAACCTCTCTTCTTTAATATTCATCACATTCCTGTATTTATAAAGGAAATGAGGTTACAATTATAATTTTACATACAGTAAATCTATTACATCATCATTTAATATGCAAGACAAGATAGATGACTAAATCTTGTAATTCGACTACTGTAGATTGTCAACTACAGGTGGACTCCGTGTGTCTGCTGGGCAATATATGTGTTGGTCTTCTGTTCAGCAAGTTCTCAGGTCACTGATCGCACCTTGTTAACCAGATCTTTTGGTCTGGGAAAGTGTCTGTCTTTCTGGATGATGAGGCCGAGCTCGCTCTATCGGGGACGAGCTCAAATTGTGGGGGTCGTTCTGCAACGCGAGTTAGAGACATAGCGTTCTAAGTGCTGTTCGAGCTGGATCTTCGTCGTGCTCGGGCAGTTCACTAACCCTTTAAAAATGATTTGAATTTCTCATATAACAATATCTATATGTATATATTTTTTAAAATAGATGAGTGCCAGTGTAATGAGACTAAATATCATGAAAAATTTATACAATCAAGCATCTAATTTTCAAAATTATGGAGGCTTTATTAATTATAAGCAATAAAATATAAAATATAAGGGCCTACTTCTTTCAGCTGAAAAAACGACATTCTCGCAATCTGTAAATGATCAAAGGTTCTGTTGAAGCTAAAATGCAACAACAGCAGAGAGGCCAGCCAAAAAAAAGGGCACAAATCAAATCCCATGGAGAAAAGAACAATGGAACCCACAAGTTCTTTGCGTAACTACCAAAATGTATGTCTGAAGGAACCATAATCTGCAGAGACAGCACAAAACATACACTAAAACAAGCACTACAGAATACTTGCAAGATCCAAAAAACGGCGCATTGATTTCACCGTTAAGTGAATTGACCATTCTTAACAAAAACAAATGTCATATTGATGAATTTATATTTATTTTTATCCCCTACTAATTTAATTTGTATCAATTTAATTTTTCAAAAAAAATTAATATAAATTTAGTTATTTAATTATTAAATTAAATTTAATCAAGTCTCTTAAAAAATTTTAATGTCAATTTATTCGTGCAGTTATTCAATTATATTCAATTAAATTCTTATATTAGTTTGTGGTTAAAACAATTAATAAAATTATTAATATAATGATCTTCGGCAGTGAGAATAATACATGATACATATATATATGACATTATAATATTTTAATGTCATTAAATTAGTGATAAGTGTAATTGAAATATTAAATTGATATCAAAATCTCTCAGAACTAAATTGATATAAACTAACTAAATTAGTGATGGACAAAAAACGATGTTTTGTCAGGCAAACAAGAGACCAGCCTGGCCTAGGACCCAACCAACTTCTTTTGGCAAGTTTACCTTGACGATCTGCTCCATCTATAAACATCATACAATACTGGAAACAAAGGCTTGACAAAACACGAAGATTTTACATTATTATTATTATTGCAAGTTTACCTTGAAGAAATAATCAAAGTAAACTTCATTAATCTCGAAAGTATATCCATAAACTGAAGAACTAAGCAGAGTAAATAAACTCCATCATCATATAATCAAATACATTATTATTTTACTGGATTGGCACAGCACGTTATATGAAAAAGAGAGGAAAAATGAAAACACATTAAAATTTGATGATAAGTTAGCAGTAAGGGAATTGATGTCAGCTGTCAACTCTCGCTTGGGGTCAAATCATTTAGCATCAAGTCAAGAGCATGGCATTAAGAAATGAAAAAAAGAGACTCATCTGTGTGACGCCATAGAATTCAGAGATTTAAAAAGTAGTCCACAGTGCATATACGGTCCCGTTAATGCCGTTTTTGCACTCGCCGCAGCCGCATCAGGACAGTTTTCCGTCCCGTTTTATCTGTTTTCCCCGGTGTTTTCTTCATGCGATTTTCAGCAAACTCCATACCACCACAATCGCATTTCAAATCATGCTGCTACCAAATTCCTCAGCAACATAAAGATGGCTGGCAGGCTATCCACAGAAGCAAGAGTCAGGATGATTTTGGTCAATGTAAATTTTCAGCTTCTGGGAAGTATTATAACTTGTAACTGATTTTTAAACAGCCAAACAAGATGCTGAAGTTTGAAGAATTGATTTCACCTGTGGATTCAATTTCAGATGGCCTCTGTGCATATTAAAACATATTAATAATATAACTATAATCACCCTAAGAACTATTGTATTGTTCAAGCTCCTTTCCAACGTCCATAAGATTTGGCACATATCCATACGATCTTAAGAGTATTGTCAATCCTCGCAATGCCATGTATATACTCTCTGTCTCAGGATGTCTCTCATCCAAGGAATAGAATTCCACCACATTATCATTGACCTCGATCAGGCTACATCCAGGCAATTTCTTGTGCCCAGTATCTCTCATTGCAACCTTCAGTCGTGCAACATCTTTCCATCTTCCAAGATCCTTATATACGTTTGAAAGCATAACAAAGTTCGCAGGGTTGTTGGGTTCAAGTTCAATAAGCTGTTGAAGAGCCAGTTCAGCCAATTCAACATTCTTGTATGTTCTACAAGACCCAAGAAGGGCAGCCCATATAACTGCATCTGGTTTCATGGGCATTTTTCTCACAAAATCTACAGCCTGGTCCAAAAGACCAGCTCTTCCTAGTAAATCAACCATACATCCATAATGCTCAATCTGAGGCACAATTGAATACTGATGAACCATTGATTGAAAATACATAAGGCCATCTCTGACTAAACCCATATGTGTACAAGCAGACAAAATCCCTACAAAAGTAACTTCATCTGGCTTTTCTCCAGCCTTCTTCATCTCATCAAATAAACTCAATGCATCAGCTGCATGCCCATGCATGGCAAGGCAATTAATGATGGTGTTCCAAGTAATTATATCTTTTCTATCCAGGGAATTGAACACAGCAACGGCATTTTCTATAATCCCGCATTTTGCATACATGTCAACCAAAGCATTTCCAACAAAAAGTTTTCCCCTGTAACCAATACTCTCTGCATATACATGCACCCACTTACCCATATCAAGGGCCCCTAGTCTTGAACATGCAGACAACACTGTGACAAGTGTGGCATCATTAGGAAGAACATCAGCTTCAACCAGCATCTGTTTAAAAGACTCTAAAACTTCAGAGAAATGCCCATTATGAGCATAGCATCCAATCAATCCATTCCAAGAAAATACATTTCTTTCAGGCATCTCTTTGAAAAACTTCATGCATGACTCAACATCCCCATTATTTGCATAGCCATTAAGCATGGTGTTCCATGACATGACATCCCGGTTTGGCATCTTATTAAAAAGTTGCCTTGCTGCCACCATATCTCCCAGTTCAATATAACCTGAAACCAAAGTGTTCCACAAGACAATATCGCGCTCTGGAGCCAAATCAAATAGGCGTCGTGCTGAAACAATGTCATGACAAGAAATGTAAGCATTAACCATGGCAGTCCAGACAACAACATTCCTCTCAAGCGTCTCACCAAACACTTTATAAGCAGATCCAACAGATTCCCTTGACGAATACATTTCAATCAATGTGGTAACCACATATGGGTTTGACTTAAAACCACGTTTTATTACAAAACAATGAACCTCTTCTCCTTCTCTTGTTGCATTCACCTTCTCACAAGACTTGAGAACAATGGGAAAGGTAAAGCAATTAGGCAACCCGCCAGTGCTGTTCATTTGGCCGAACAGAATTATAACATTCCAGTGAGACTCATTTTGGTAATACCCTCTAAACATGGAATTCCATATAGCAATATTTGGTTCGGGAATTTTATCAAACAGTCTCCGGGCATAAGCCATCTTCTTGAGTTCTGCACATGCTGTGATAAACTTTGGGGTGACATAGTCATTACATTCAAATCCATGATAGGTTATCTGAGCTTGAATCTGCAAAATTTGTTTTGAAGTTTTACATGATTGTAAAAGCGAAATGAATTTTTCTTCAAGGATTCTTTGCGGTGATTTCTGGGCAATGTTCAATAGAACTTTCGCTATTTTCACCGTTGATGCCGAAGCTAGTGACGCAGAAAGAGGAAGAGAGAGACAACCTCGGGTTGCTACCGGAAAGAATGGAACTGTTCAATGGCCTTGGAAGATGTTTTGTGCTGCTGGGTGTGAGTGGCTACTCTTCAGTCTTCATAAACTGGTATGAAAAGTTGTGGGAGGCTCTGTGAAAACGTGCTCGAACTGATATTGCTCGGCTCATGTCCTTTTGTTTCTCTCTCTTTCAGACTTTTTTTTTTTTTAAATTAAAAGCTATTATGCCAAGAAAATATATTCATTGTTTAGATCATGTGATCTTAGTAGAGTCAAACGTTTTAAGACTATGACTTATTTTCATAATAATAGGAGTAATATATCATTTAATATATAAATTCTAAATTTAGATTTAAAAGAAAAAATTGCCAATAATCAAGGTAATGAATTTTATTGAATAAAAAGTTACTTTAAATAATTTTTTAATCAAAATTATAAGAAGAAAAATATTCATATTTTTACTTATATTATTCTCATCTTTTTATTTTTTTGTTATCATTGTTTTTACTCTAATAATAACAATAAAATCTATTTTTTGTCTATCTTTCTTTATTGTACTCTTTAATAATTTAATGTTAAAATTTAATTTTTCTATATATCATTCAAATAAGAATAAATTATAATAATCAATTATTAAAAGATGTTATCAATAGTAAAATAAATTATGTATAATCAATTATTTTATAGATATATCAAACAAGTCCTATGTACTTGTTTGGTATGGCAATTAAATTCCTCAATAATTAATTATGAATTAAATAATTGATTATAATATTTTTTAAAGATATTTTATTACAATTTTAAAATTATTCAATAATCAATTATGAATAATAAGTCTAATTAAATAAAAAAATTATCTTTAATAACTTTTATTTTAATCAAAATTGTAAAAAGAGAAATATTTAGACTTATAGCCATATTATTCTCATTATTATTTTTTTTATCATTATTATTCTTATGCTAATAATAACAATAAAAATCTTATTTTCCTATCTCTTTCTTTATTATATTTTTTAATAATTTAATATTAAAAAAATTTATTATATTATTTAAAAATATTTGTTTTATCAAAGAAGCAATTATTCCTTGATGCTAAAGTCATGTTATGTACATTCTTGTGCCGAGTGCACAAGCTGAGACTAGCTTACCCAGCTTAATTAGAGATGGCATATGGCTGAGGTGAGCTCATTCATACTTGCCTAGTAAATTTAGGTTTAATTTTATTCTTAAAAACATTGGATCCGTCAGCGCAAATTTGATATTCGGGTAGAATTAACTATTTAAATTTATAACTTTAAATCCATTTTTATATCTAATTTTTATAATAAAATTGTGAAATTCATTTTTTTCATCATAAATAATTCAATTTGTTCCAAAATATTTTGGCCTACTGGGAAAATCTCAATTTATTGGATCCTTTGATACAATCAAATAAAAAGTTATAGTGTAAATTCTAAGAATCCTAACTATGTGATTCAATAAATCTTCTTCATTTTCGTGAAAAAAAAAACCCCTTCTTCGATTTAATGTGGGTTGACTAGGTGTATGTTTGGCGCACCAAAAAAGCTAGCTTTTAGCTTCTTGACTTGATCAAACAGCTCTTTTATCTTATTTTAGAGATGTTTGGTATACTAACTTTTTGGAAAAAAAAAACTCTCTTTTAAGAAACTACTTCAAGTAGCGTTTAGCTTATTAAAATAGAGCTTTCAATTATTTTTTCCAAATTTATCCCTTTTATTTTAATCCATTGACAACTCACT
>JANHAO010009070.1:0-18696 GCA_026873985.1 Saraca asoca
ATAGCTTGATGTAACACAACTGTAACTTGTAATTAATGCATGTACCCCTCCTCCTTCTATAAATAGGAAGACCTTGTTAGAAGGAATAGAGAGACCAATTTCTATGTACTAAAACTCAGCCAAAGTAGAGAGTAAGCTAATTATAATCTTGCCTATATATCACATTCCTCGTGGACGTAGGGTCTAGTAAGATCTGGATTTGGCCAAACCACGTTAAATCTTATGTTTTTCCTATACTCTTCCCTTCACCTCATTTTATTTTGCTATTTTTATCATCTTTAAACCAGATTCAAGCTTGAGATCCCGTAAGAATCCCCGTTGGTCGGAGTTTGGAGTATAACCAAAATCCGACGTCAACACTACCCAATATAATTAGAGATAAGAATTAATTCTATTCAGATCATGATATCAAAAATTAGACAATATAGTCAATCATTCCAAGTAGCATAAACTTTCAAAATGTCAAAAATTTGTCATGGCAATATGAAATCATTGATTATATAAACAATCGAAATACACTAAATCATTTTCATATTTATATATCATCTGGCAAAATGAAATCACTAGTTCCAATAACATAAATCAATATAAAATGCGTAATTTCACTACGACAAATCATTTTCAAATATATAGCATATAATTAAAGTTTCAAAATAAGCTAACATCAAAATTTGCTTACTCAAAAAATCATAATATTCTGGATAACAAAATTATTTTGTATTGCAAAACGGGATTCATAAAAGAGTAGGATCATCCACTCACCTTGAGGACATCTAGATAACTTCAAATGAAATTATTCTAATTTACCACTTTTTTGAATTAGCTTATCAGGCCCCAATTACCAAGTTCACATAACCTTGCAACAGATTTTTTATTCCAAAAATATTACAATTTTTGAAGTCTAAATTGCAAATAGGATAATCTCATATAGATAAAAATCAATCTTAGAAAAAAGTAGTACCTACTATCTAGTGACCAATTAGGGTTTAGGATGCTATCAAATGATTTCGATAATAACAGAATGAAACTACTAGCTGTTGAAGGAAGATTAATGGTGAAATTGTCACTAGAGGTGGTAGCGGCAATGACGGTTGGCTAAAAGATTGAGATCACTGCTGCATAGTACCAACAAGGCAGGGGAAGCTAGCTAAAAGAGGAGGGATGGTTGTCATCATCAGTGACATTAGAGTAGTCTGTTGCTCACAGTAATGTAAGTGAGTTGATTGGCCGACAAAAAGGAGTAACTCATCAGAGAAAGCTATTGGGGTAGGAAAAAAATGGAGATAGGCTAAAGGAAAATGTTTACACAGTTAATCGATGGTTGGCTGCATGATCTTGGTGGCCAGAGTTGCCAGAAATAGAAAGGATCAATTGGAAATAGGGAAAAATAAGGGAGCTATAGAAAATGGTGATTGGAGCTATTAAAAAAGAAAAAGTCGATGGCTAACTACTACTTGGACAGTACCAGACGGAGAAGAAAGACAAGCTACAATTCTGGTAGTCCAGATTACTGAAGAAGCAGGGCCGAAATAGAGTAGGTCTATGGTAGCTTTGATTTGAGCCAATTGGAGTTTAGCTCAAAGGTCCAACAAAAGGAAAAGGACGTTAGAGCAAAAAGGAGCAAAAATGAAGCCAAATGGCAGGCAGAGATGATGAAGAAAGAAGAAATAGATTGCCAAGGGAAAAGCCGGGTTTTCTAAGAAAATAAAATGAAATACGAGGACGTTGCACTGATAAGGAAAAATAAAATGGGAAAAATTGCAACTTGACCCAACAAAAGTTCAATATCCTCATTAAAGTCCTTCAAAAAAAGGAAAATTTATGATACGACCATAGTGAAATTACTAATATTTTCATTTAATCCACCAAATTTTTTTCTAAGGTATTGCAATAAAATTAGCAAAATTGGGGTCCAAGTTTATTTTATATAATCTATCACACAATAAACTAGAAGTAACAATAAAGGAATTATAAAGCAATTGAAACTTTCCATTACCAACATTACAAAATATCCATCACATGGAAGGTACCTAAACTATGTCTTTTAACTCTAAAACATGATTGGAAGATAAAACTAAAGAAATAGCTTCAATTTGCTCCACTTGCACTCTATTGCCATTTCCAAGCTTGACTATCAACTTCTCATCATTTGGTTTTTTCAAGTTTTTAAGTGCCTACAAAGAATTTGTTACATGAATTGTAGCTCCAATACCCAACCATTGAGTGTTAGAAGATACATCAACTATATTAGATTCAAAACATACTAAAACTAAAAAGTACCTTTCTTTTTCCTTTCAAGTCATTTCTTATACTTGAAGCAATCTGACTTCTTGTGCCCATACTTCTTGTAGAATCTACAATTTCCCTTAAATTGAAATTTCTTAAGCTTGTGGTGCTGTTCACCCATTTCAATCTTCTTCCTTTCATAAGTGGTTTTGATTTTGTTTTCCTTCTAATATGCTCTTATTCCTTATTTTAAAGTGGAACCATGGGAAACAAATTTAGCTTTTTAAACCTTTCCCTTCTTTATATCCTTTTCAACCTGATTAACAATGGAGATTAGCATATTAATAGTCCACTCACCCTTCTGAGTATTATAGGACATCTTCAGAACATTGAATTGAGTTGGTAAGGACTCTAGTGCATGCTAGATCAAGAAACTGTCACACACATCAACCTTCATGCTTTTTAGCTCATTATGATAGTAGATCAACTTTACAATGTGTTCATATGCTCCACTAACACTATCATAAGTTGTCTTTTCTAATAATGAGAGGTAATGACCTTTCTCAACTTTGTCAAACTTAATGTATTTTTCTACAACAAAGTTAACAAAGGTCTTAACATTTTGAGACTTAGAAACACTTTGCCTAATAGTCTTCTCCATTGCGTATTTCATGACTATTAGATATACTCTGTTTAAGTGTGCCCATTTCTCATATTGTGCCTTTTCTTCAACCATAAAGTTCACATTTATAACCAAGTCCTCTTCTCTCAATATTAGATCCAGATTGGTGATTGCTAGATAAAATTTTAAAGACTCAACCTAGTCCTCATAATTTGTCCCATTCAATATTTTCACTGAAGTTAATTGCATAAGCAAAAAAAAGCTAAGTAAAACTTTTTTATGAAATTAATCATAAATGCATGTAAAAACTTGATCATGCTTAAATTTTCCTCATAAAATAAACTATGCAATTGTCTATAGAGTATAATATAGTACAAGAATTACAATACTATAAAACCCAATACTAATAAGGCATTTAAGAATTTATAACACAATACAAGAATTAAATATTATTTTCTTAAATCTAACATTGATAGGTTATTTAAAATTTAAACATAATATTTAACTCTAATACTCATATTATCACCAATAGAATTATATTAACAATATTACATCGATAGTGTTTAAATATTATTAATATAGCATTCTCCTTTAATATACCATTAGAATTTTTATTTGACAAAATTTTATGCAAGTAGGTCCATAACAAGTGAACATATAATTATACAAAATTTCATGGTAAAATATGAGTAAACAAGATTCCTATATAATTCTAACCTTATGCATATAAACATGCAAAATTCCTGTACTTCCTAAACAATATCAAAAAAATCTAGAAAAAAGAAGTGTATTGTAGGCCAATATATAGGAATCACATAATAAAAAATTTAGATCCAAAAAACACCAAATTAACACTTAAATAAAATAAAAAAATAAATAAAAATTTTTATTTTTAGAAAAATCTTAAAAAATGCCCATAAATACATGCTTGGAGAGTGAAGCACAATGATTCAATTCACACTACTAACCAAAGTCGGCAAGCTAGTGCATAGAGCACACATGTGGCCATTGCTAGTGGTTTTCTTGCACAAAGCTAGCAAATACCATCCTCTTGACCCTAATCGCTATAATTCAAGTCTAGTGACCTGAATTTAGTCCAATTGCAGCCTAGTTGCAATTCAGCCATTTTCAAACCATTTTCTCACAAAATGTTTTATGGGATTTATCCTAAAATTATTTTAAGGCTAACTCATGTTTTAATTTTAATTTAAAGAAAAAATTGAAAGTTGTGCTTCATTTTTGCATAAGACTAATTGAAAAACTAATTTTCTATTCAATTCCAAAATTTTTCTTCAAATCAACAATTGTAGTGGGTGTTTTATGAAGTTGATTTGGGGTTTTTAATACTTATACAATTCTAACTCTAATCCACCCATCAATTTTATGAAACCATCACCAATTATATTTAGTATTGACAAATCCCATTCAGAAAAAGCTAAAAAGGTTTATCTATGACTTCCAAAATAAAGTCCCAATAAATTATATACAACTCCATAAATTAACTTGTTCTAAACATTCATGTAAATCCAAAAAAGATTATTCTAACAATAATTTTATAAATGTATAGTTGTAAAATACTAAATTAATATTAGATTGCTCACAACGTTCTAGATTTTATGAATAATTAACAACAAAAAATTATCCAAAAAAATATAAATTTTTAGAATAAATTCATACAAAATTTTAGTTACACAACATGATTATTCTAGGCTTTGATACCAATTGATAAAAATTATAAAATAATTGACTAAAGAATCATGATGTAAGCGTGAAAATTGTGCAAATTAGAACATATAAAGGGGATTGAATAAATATGTTACTTGGATTTTCTATCAATCCCATCACGCCAACCTCCAAGTGTTTCCCCCTTCTTTGAAATTATACCGGTCTTTATACAACGACATTCACAAATGCCATCAAGTCTCTTTACAGAAATAATTTTAGATCACATCAGCTTTCATATTGATCTACTTATTTCAAGTATGCTATGGAACTTAATAAGTTTACTAGCTTTATGACTTAGCTACCAAACACATAGGGAGAAAAGAAGTTTTGCTATTAGGATGGGGAGAACAACAAAAGTAAACAAGGTTAGAGTGAGGAAACCCTGTTTACATGACCAATTTTATCAAAGTAAAATTATATCAAGCCAAATTCATCCATCATGTTATCAGCCTAATAAATAAGCACACACCACTTTAGCACATGGCCAAAGCGTCACATTGAGCTCAAACCTGATCACCATTTTAGTAATTTAACAATTGTCAATGAGATTTAATATTGGATCCTTTACACACCGATTAATGAGAGCATTGACTTGCTTTAAGGTAAGAGAGATTGAGATTTTTTTCTACTTCAAGATGTAAATGAATTTGATGACATAAGCTTTATGTAACAAAACAGGTCCTAGATCTTAATACAAAAAAAAAACAATTACTAGAATTATTAAAGAGACAAGGACCTGTTATTGATCAAGTTTCTTTGTGTCCCCAACACTCAAGGCAACCTTTGCTTCCTTCGACCACTATTATTATGTTTACCAACAAAATATAATAATTTTACGCATAATTCCTCTAGCAAGTGTGATTCAAAGGGTAAAAAAATACAATAATGTGTTACACACAAGTAACAAACAACCACAACATAGTTAATTGAAAATGTTAAGAAAAACCTCTAAAAAATTATTTCAATTCAAAAACATCCAAATAAAAGTAACAAAGTACTAAAACCTTATCCAAAAAAAAATTGGAAGCTCCTAGTCCACTCAACCTTAAAGCCACACTTGGCCACATTCACATCACATGTCTATGTACAATTTGTGTTAAAAGTTCAATAAGAATATTGAAGCACTTACACAGCAATTCATAATAAGGAGTTCCCTCATGATGTTAAGACATTAAGGAAAAAAAATCAAAATTTACTAACACTTATAATAAATCTTGAAGTTTGGATGGATATAAAGCATAGTCAAGTATTAGTTTATTTTTAAGTTTATTTGAATGTAAAGGAAAGAGTTTAATGAAACCATGTCTATCATTAATCATCATTTTGCTCTTAAGAAATTTGCTAAGAGAAAGTCAATAAAGATAAAATATCTAACTTATAAAAATAGCCATAAAACTTCAACTTCATATTTAGTTACTATCTTCTCTAACCATGATTTTATCATAGCATCAATCTTATAAAGAAGCATAAGAGAGAGATTGATATTTCAAGGGAATTCTTTCATTTAAGATTGCTTCAATGGCAAATACATGAGCTATTTAGAGGCTAAGTTTGGGAGGAATAATATCTTAGGAAATTATTAAAATATTACAATTATCTACTTGGCCTGCAAGTAAACTTGGAAATCGAGTCTCTAGAGAAATGAAAAACAAAGCATTCTCTAATTTTGAAAAATATGGTGCTTCTATTTTTAATTAGGCTTATTGGACCATAACTACTTTCTATGGACTAGAAAAGACTTATCCTCAAGTCTAGGCATCTTTTCATAATAAGGTGATAGATCATCAACAATGAAGGTGGCAAACACAACATATGCATCTTACAACTCAATTTTGTATGCATTATCATTGATCTTTTATATTACTCAAAAAGGACCATCAGCCTATGGGGATAGCTTAGCATTTGGTTCACTAGGAAGGTGCTCTCTCCGTAAGTGAATCCATACTAAGTTTCATTCCTTAAATGAAGCTTGCCTTCTATGCTTGTTACATTGAGTCTTATATCTTGAGTTTTACTATTAGATCCACTTTCACACTTGCTCGTAAAACTTTTTAATCTCTTTGGCTCATTATTCAGGATAGGCATTAAATTGATGTGTGACTAAATTAGGTGAAAGATCCAAGGGATTGAGAAACCATGTTCCCTAAATTACTTTGAAAGGACACTTCCCAATCACTTGGTTTGTCAAATTATTATAAGCGAATTCCACTTGGATAAGTATAAGATCCCATTGTCAAAAATTCTTTCCCATAAAACTTCATAGGAGATTCCCAGCATCCTATTGATAGACTTCATTTGGTCATCAGTTTGTGGGTGACTTCCAATGCCAAATTGAAGCTTCATACCCATTTTCTTCCATAAAGTTCTCTAAAAGTGACTAAAAGACTTGACATCTTTGTCTAAGATCATAGTCTTTGAAACTCCATAAAGGCAAATGATTTCTCTTATGTAAACTCAGCGATTTAAACTATATCATTGGTTTTCTAATAAAGAGTGAAATATGCCATCTTGGAGAATCTACCCACAACTACCAAGGATAAAATCCATGCTTACATCTTCTAAGGGAGCAATGTGAACAGGAAAAGGTAGGTATAAGCCCATGTTTTAACTAGTGGACTTGTCTTGATGATGGATTTGACATCCCGAAATATAACCAATGCCAGCTTTGGCTAATAAAAGTTCTTTTAATGAGTATTACAATTTTGTTTCGTCCAAAATAACCAAATAGTCCTCCATCATGTGCTTTCCAAATTATCACATTTTACAATGAACACAAGGGGATGCATAATTTATTATCCTTAATAAGAACTTTTGTTGATGATGATAAGGTTGGAAGGCTTGATTCTTGATAGAACTGCAAACGTTATGAAGTCAAAGATCATCTTGATGCAAATCTTTTATGGTTTCAAATCTAACAACCTTTAGTTGTAAAGTAGAAATTAAGGTGTGGTGTTAGCTTAGTGCACAAGCAACATAATTCTTACTTTCAAACTTGTGCTTGAGGAGAATGGGTGGGCTAGTAAGAATTCACTTCAAGATGTTTGCCCACAACAATCTTCTATTAGGAATTCAAATGCTCAAGAACTCCATGATCAGAGTACAAGATAAATTCTTTGGGCAATAAATAATGAATCCAATACTGCAAAGCTTAATTAATGACATAGAATTCCTTTTCATACATGGAGAATCAAAGTTTGGCATCGTTCAACTTTTCATTAAGAAAGGTGATGGGATGTCCTTATTGACTGAGCATGGCATCAATTCTAATATTTGAAGCATATAATTTACTTCAAATATGATATCAAAATTTGGAAGTGCTAGAACATGGATTTAGTGAGTCTCTTCTTCAATTCCTCAAAGCTCTTTTGGGCTTGCTCTATCCACTGGAACTTATCTCCCTTGATGCAATTAGTAAGCGCGGCCACAATGGAACTAAAGTTTTTGATAAACCTTTAGTAGAATGAAGCTAATCTATGGAAATTTCTCACATTATAGATAGATTTAGGTGTGCGCCAACCTTTGATTGCTTTAATTGTCCATTCTGATGCCTTGAGTCATGACAATGTATCTTAGAAAGATCACTTCATCAATGAGGAACATGCATTTCTTAAGGTTGATGTATAGCTTCTATTATCGGAGGATGTCAAGTATTTGTTTTATGTTGCCTAGATGCTCTTCCTTGCTCTTGTTGTATATTAAAATGTCATCATAATATATGACCACAAACTTCTCAATAAAAAAGTGAAGTATTTGATTCATCAAGCACATAAATTTATTTAAGGCATTGGAAGGTTTGACGGGCATTACTGTCCATTCGTGTAAACCATCTCTAGTCTTGAATGTTATCTTCCATTAATCTCTAGGTCATAGTCTAATCTAGTGATATCCACATTTGAGATCCATCTTAGAAAAGACCATAACACCATGTAACTGGTCTAGCATGTTGTCAAGTCATGGTATAGGAAATCAATATTTTATAGTGATTTTATTCATGACTTGGCTGTTAACAAATATTCTCCAAGTTCCATCCTTTTTAGGCACCAACAATACAGGGATAACACAGGGATTGACAATTTCACAAATTAATCCCTTGTTAAATAATTCTTCCATCTAGCATTAGATTTCAGCATGCCCTTGTGGGCTCATTCGATAAGCAAGCTTATTAGGAATGATAAAACACAATATGAAGTCGATGGTGTGTTGGATGTCTCTCATAGATGGCAATCCCGATGGAATCTCTTTAAGAATGATGTCAGGATATTTCTTAACGAGAGTTTCAATCTCAAGCAAAATAACAGCTCTAATATTTTGCTCCAACATTAAGAAAATGCACAATGGTGTTTCTTCTTGAAATCCCTTGAGTTGTGATTTGGAGGCTAGAGAAACCATCGGCTTTGTTGTCTCAACGGTTCAATTAAACTCTTCAAGTCAAGTAGAGTTAGCTTTATTTTGACTCCATCCTTAACAAATAAGTAGGTGTTTTCATATCCATCACAGGTACCATGACAATTATATTGCCAAGGATTTCCTAGTAGCAAATGACAAGCATCCATCAAGATGACAACGCATTAAACTTTATCTTATTACCTCTTTCCAATGGAGAAGGCTACCAGGTAGTGTTGGGTGACTTTATCCTCACTCCTTTTGTTAAGCCATTGTAGTTTGTAAGGACGAGGGTGGTCTTGAATTGGAAGCTCCAACTTTTCAACCATATAACTTGAGACAACATTCTTATATCTTCCACTATCAATGATGACATCACATACTTTCCCTTATAAAGTGCAACTAGTGTGAAAGACGTTATACCAAAGCCATGGCTTTTTTTTTTTTTTGCTATAGACATGTGGAGGTTGTGCCTTACAACTAATGATTCTCCATACTATGTTAGGATAAGTTCCTTATCAAACATTGGGGGACCCATCAATTCCCTATTTTCTTCTTCTTCAAAAAGTTCTTGAACTTCTTCACCAATGAGAGCTATATCTCATCTGTTTAGACAACCAGATGTGATGTACCTAAAATCTTGGCATTAAAAGCATTTAGGGGGCTTTATTTTGGGTTTGTTAGTTGGTGATAGGTTCTTTTGGTTATTTAGGAGGGGCTTTATTTAAGGTAGGTGGTCTTAAGGGTAAAGTTTTACAATTAGAGGTAAAGTCTCATGAAAGGAGAGGTTGGAAGGGTGTTTTCTTTAGAAGTTGTACTTCAATATGAATTGTAAGTTTCTTGACATCATCTAGGGTCCAATACTATTGAAGTTAAACAATCTTGGAGATTTTTGGATTCAAACCTCCGAGGTATCGAGCAATCATTTGTTTTTCCTTCTCATAAATGTCACATTTCATAATAAGTTGATGATCAAATTCCATTGTGTACTCCTCAACTGTCATTGATCTTTGTTGTAGATTATAGAACTTGATGAAGTTATCCCAATGGTAATGTTCAGCCAAAAATTTGCAAGTAAGTCCCTATCACATCTTCTCCTAAGTTCTACTTTTGTTTCTACCTTCTCTTTTACATTTTCGCTTCAGATTTTCCCACCATATAGATGTGTACTTTTTTAGCTTAATGGTGGCAATCTTAACCCACTGTTCATCAAGAATTTCTTTTAGTTCAAACACTTATTCTATAATGTGCAAACAATTGACAAACTCATTAGGTTGTAAGCATCCTTTAAATATGGGAATATGTACCTTCAAGTCATTGAAGGAGAGATTGGTGGTCTTCATCAATGGCTGCTTGTACTAGTTGAAAAGGATGCTTCACCATCTTTACAGTCATAGTCAGAAACTTATATCTCCACGTTATTGTGACTAAGCTTGTCAGGCTTCAATAATCTCTTGCAGTCTCTAAACTTGTTATCGAAACTCATCCATTTCAATGTCTCTAATTGCTCTTCAGTTTTGTTATTTGGAAGGCAATTTTATCTCTCACTCTCTTCTTCTCTTTTTCTTTTTTTTTTTGTTCCTTTCTTTTTTTCTTCTTTTTTTTTCCTCACCTTCTTTTTCTTTTTTTAGGCAATATAACCAAACATATGATTTCAACTAGTAATATTGGTAATAACAACAATAAGGATAATAAAAACAATAATATTAACGACATAGTAATAATAATAATGGCAATAATATTAATAATAGTGATACCAATAACAATAATAGTAATAATTATAGTAATAGTAATAATAATAATAATAGATATTAATATTCATTATAGATATATATTATTATGATTTATATATTTTTTATTTACATGTTGAAATTGGGTGAAATGGATAAAAAAAAATGAAATTACGAGGTTAAAATTAGGTGAGAAGGATTAAAAAAAAAGAAAATCTTGTGGGGGAATTTGTGGGATTTTTCAAAAGTTCATTGTAATTTTTAGGAAATAGGGTTTGACTTGTCAGGAAACATGTGGCACAAAGTGATTAGACAAGTTAGACGCATAGCAATGATATGTGCCAAATATTGTGCCAATTCTTGACACATAGTTAATGATATGGATTGCTGACTAAGTGATCTATTAACACATGATTAGGCCAGTTGGATGACACATGGTGAGAGCTATTGATGTGGTTCATCTCCTTCCTCAACCTACCAAGTGAGGCATATGAGTAGAGTTATTGATACATGGGATTCAGGTTGTTTAGCACGTATGGCACATGCGGAATCTGACAATGTCAAAATTTTCTAGACCAGCTATTCTTAGCCTTCCAAGCCTGATTGTGGTGGTGGTTTGCCCAAAAAAATGACCGCAAATAGCTAAATCTTAATTAGTTGAAATGAACTTTGACATGCAAAATTTTTGCAGTTTTTGACAAGCTTTTGATGGAAGGTGTGGTAGCAACTAGCAGTGTAGGCAGGTAGGGAACTGAGCTCTAATGCCAAATGACACAAAAGCCTAAAAGAATGAAAAAAAAAAGAGAAAAAAAAGAGAAGATTTCCTTTAATTAACTTATGTAACAATAAATTAAGTTTTCTGACATAGAAGCCTAAGAGAGAGATTGATATTTCAAAGGAATTCTTTCATTCAAATTTGTTTCAAAACAATAGATATATTCACTATTTATAGGCTAAGTTTGGGAGGAAAAATATCCTAAGAAATTATTAAAATATTACAAATATCTACTTGGCTTGTAAGTAAACTTGGAAACTAAGAAATATTTGGTAAAATCTATGGAGGCCTCTAAAGAAATAAAGAAGAGAGCACTCTAAAAATTTGAAAAACATGGTGCTTTTGTTTTCCATTAAGTTTAATGGGCCATAACTACTACGTTCCAAGTCACAATCATAAATTTAAATTTTAGAGAGTAGTAAGTCCCCAAAAATTGAGAAAGTAATTCATAATTCACTCTAGAAAAAGAATACAACAATTCAGGCCTAACTCATAAAAGAAAAGGACAAATGAACAATAAAATCAAACTATCAAAGTGTAACTACATTATTAGGCAAAGAATCAAACACCTGAGGAGCATTTAATGGTTACATCTAAATTATAAATCAAATATAATATTCCATCAAATAAATCAAAACAAAATATGATGAAAGTCTTATTTATGTAAGCCATTAGGAGAGGGAACAAAAATGGGAATAAATAAAGGAAAAAAATATAAAAAGTAACACAAAATTTATACAACAATCTCTGAAAATCTCAAAGCTCTTTAGCTTGTCTTTCAATTTTCATTATGATACATCTTGATCTTGAAGACCTACAAAATAAGAACACAAGTGATCAAAGTCGGGACTCCAAAAAGCACTCCAACTGTCAAATTAGTGACCTTGTAAGAGAATGTAAAAGGAGAATGAGAACAAAGACCCTATTAGGAGTGCATATCTTAATTTATATAGAGAATAATGCACAAACTGGTACTTTAGGATTGAGCCTGTTTGATCAATTCTCGACTTAGTCAAACAATCATAGATCCAATGGTCATAGCCCAAGACATTTATTTTGGGCTTTGTCACATTGTAAACTAAATATTACTTAAAAAAAACTTTCTAAAGAACACAGTAGAAGAAAAAGTTTAAATTATTAATCATGTAAAAAAACTCACCACTTTTTTCCCTGAAATAGATCTCACCAATACACATAGAGAATATTAATGAAATAGATCTTAGTAGAGATGAACTTGAATGGATCAGCCATAGTTGCCACCATGCGCTTCCATGAGCACTGTCTGTGGATGCAGATGGCAACGGCTCTAGTTAAGGGTGGTTTCCAATGGGGTGAGGAAGGCAGAAGTCAAAGTAGATGAAAAAATTGAGAGAGGAAAGATGGCGATTCGAGAATAAGGTCTAATCAAGTTTTGGTTGAAGTTAGGTGGTGACTAGTTGTGGAAAGGAGAGCATCGGTGGTAGGAGGTAAAGATAGAATAAGAAACAAAGATAGAAAGTTGAAAAGAATGGAAGGAGGAAAGTGAAAAAAGAGGAAAAGATTACGTAAGATTGACTTATGGAAGGAAAGGATGTTAAGCTAACTAGTGGAAGTTTGTGCCCTATTTGATATAGTATGATTTTAAAAGGTGGTCTACTCTCTCTCTCTCTCTCTCTCTCTATGCTGCTAAAACCTCTCTCATTTGTTGAATGTTATGTGCATTGCTAAAACAACACTTTCTCTTTTATGGTGGTAAGAATGTGTTATTAGTTTGTCCCTTAAATGTGTCACATTTCAATCCCCAACACGTGACTAATGTAAAATGTCACCATTAGGAAACTCTCTATAAGCCTAACAATGCAGGAACCCTTTAGATGTGACATCTAAATAACACAAATATATTACCCATATACTTTATTAGATTTCTAACAAAAATCCAACAAAATTTCCTCTATTTTTTGAACCTTGGATATTAGGCCAATACAACAGATAAAGGTTACACACCCTACACACAACCTATACAACAAAGTAAAGACCACAAAAGCCTAAACAACACAATGTATACAACCTACTAGGGGACAACTAAACAAAATTATATGCATAACTCAACTATACCAACTGCCAAATTACCACCATTAAAAAGTGTTTGAGCTTCGCAAAAAAAGTCTACCTGATCAAGGAACAGACTCAAGTCTAAAAGAATGAGGGTATACAGTGGGAGTGGCCACAGGCTTAGAAAACAAAAAAAAATAGCATAAGTTTCAAAAAAACCCAATGAGCAGATGATCTGTCGAAAAACTCAAAATTTGTTTACAAATTCATGTTCAAAATTAGGTAGTAAAACATACATATACAGGAATGTAACCATTAGTTTATAAACATTCTACAAACAAAAATTTTAATTCATCAAGGAAGTCAAATCCAATAAATATATTAATCAACAAGTTAGCATAAGGAGCAAAGTATAACATTTTGAAGAATACTCATCCTAATATAAACTAAACAAAGTCACCAAAGTCTTTTGAAATTCTCAAATGATCAAATATTAGAAAAGTTCTATATTTCTAAATACAATTGGAATCCAAAGGGTAATGCCTAAAGGCAACCCTACCTAACAAATATCAATCATTATCATATACCTTATTCTTCCATCAAATATACTCCCCTTATTACTCTAGTAGATATAATTCTAATTACAAGTGCACCTAGAGGTTCTCTAAAGGAATTTCCAATAGATTCAATTTTTTAAAAACACTCAATCAACAAAATATTTTATATTACAATATGAACTCAAAATTAAAGAGCTAATTCCAACCAATTCATAAATTAAATGATCTGATAACACTATCATTTATTTCATGTAGCATACAGTTCAATAATTTCATAAATCCAATATGTCAAAGTAATACAGTCACTAGTACCATATGCAATAGTTCATAATAAAAAGATATGTCCATTACAATGATTCATATATATATATATATATAAATATCATATGGTTATGATTTCAAAAACAAGAAACTAACTACCTTCTAGTTACTTAATAATTTATGACATTCCAAGTTACAAAATTTATTTTTGTAAAAAGTGGTTCACAAAGGAGCAGAATTATCTACTCACCTCTAATAACAAGATAACTTCCAATTTTTCTTTTTCTTGGTTCATAACTAAATCAACAAAACCTAATATCCAAAACCCATCAAAAATTTTCTAGAATCAGTTTCCAAATAAGATGATACATTCTAATTACTCAAGTTCCATTCTAAATATGAAAGAAAATTTCAAGTTAAAAAGGAAGTAAAATATACTCACTATGAATTATAAGGTTAAGGTTTAGGTAGCCTGCTAATGAGCATGGAAAAAGGTAGAACAAAGTAAAAGCAGTAGTAAAAGTAGAAGCAGTAGCAGAAGCAGAAGTAGAAGCAATAGCATAAGCAAAAGCTAAAATAGAAGTAGAAATAGAAGCAAAAACAAAAGTAAGCAGAAAATAGGAAAGTAAAACCAAGGCGATTTGATCACTGGAGAAGAAATGGGAAGACGTAGAAATAGAGGAGGATGAAGAGAAGGTAAAGCAGAAACAAAGATGGATAAAGACTTGGTTTTTAGGGTTTTTAGATCGACCTAGCTCTTCTTGCACTGCTACAAGGCAATCCATCTCCTCCTCTTCCTTTGGTCAGTTGATGGTAAACAATTCATGCACTTTCTTTCATTTAATTTTCTTTTAATTTAAGACTAGATTTAGACAATTAATAGATCTTAATTTAAATTTGAAATAGATTATAGGAGTTGGATAAAGACTTGGTTATTAAGGTTTTTTGGATCTAGAAAAAAAAAAGAGGATTTTGGAATCATCTTACTATCTAGAGATAAGTGGATAATTCTACTCCTTTTGTGAACCTCTTTTTACAAATGTTAGTTATGTTTGATATCATAATTTAGAACATTATAAATCACTATGATTATTAAGTAATTTGAATGTTGCTAGTTCCTTCTTTTTGAAAATAAAACCATACATTATGATATATATGTATATATATAGTGCTAAATTACACACATTCATTTTGAATTATTTACTGCATTTGATGCTAGTAACTTTATTATTTTGCTATAATGGATTGTTGAAATTCTTGAACAAGATGTTACATGAAATGGATAACAATGTTATCTTATGATTCAATTTATGAGTTAGTTAGAAATAGTTCTTTATTTTTAAATGTGCATTGTTATATTAAATATTTTGTTGATTGAGTTTTTTTGAAATTTGAATCCATTGGCGATTCCTTTAGAAAACACCTAAATGCACTTATGATAGAACTACATCTGTTGGAGGAATAAAAGGAGAATATTTGTTAGAAAACTAAGGTGGATGATTATGACTGATATCTATTAGGTAAGGTTGCCTTTAGGAATTACCCATTGGGTTCTAATTGTATATATAAATTTTGAATTCTTTTTCAATTACTTGAAAAGTTGGTGAAGCAAGAACAATATTAGTAGTTTTTCTCTACTAGAATGGTTGATAAGTATTCTAAAAAATAAAAATAATATTGTACTTGTTCTCACTGTTTTGGATTTGATAACATGCTTACAAACTGATGTTTAAATCTTCATATATGTATATTTTACTACCTTACTTTTGAATATGAATTGTAAGCTAATTAATGGTTTTCTGGGAGATTATCCACTCATTGGGTTTCTAAGAAACTTATTCTATTTTCTTTTCTACTTTTAAAGCTTAAGGCCACTCCCACTGCTCATCCATATCCATCTGGTCCTAAGTCTACTCCTTGATTAGGTAAGCTTCTTTTACGAAGCACGAATGCATATTAATAGTGGTATTTTGGTAGCTGGTGTAGTCGAGTCATTTATGTGATTGTGTCTGGCTATCACCCAGTAGTTTGTGCACATTGTGATGTCTAGGCATATGTGGTATCCAATTTAGTTGTACAGGTTATGAGTAAGGCATATAGCCTTCAATTGTTATATTGGCCTAGTGCCCAGGGCCCGAAAAAGAAGGGAAACTGTATCGAATTTTTGTTAGAAATTTAATGAAGTATTTTCATAAATGTGTTTGTGTTGTTTAGGTTTGTCCTCACTTCCTGCATGTTTTATACTTGTCTAGTTGCACTTCATATAAGAGGCATGTAACATTAAGGATTTTACTACATTGTTAGGCTTGTAAAGGGTTACCTATTAAAGACCTTTGGTGTTAGTCACATGTCATGGAATGGGGCATGACAAAGCTAGTATTAGAGCATGGTCTAGAGTCTAGGTACATGATTAGAGGTCTCTAATGCCAAATTGGAATATGTATTGAGTTCATGTTAGTGCACCCGAGCACATGAAACATGAATAAAGATATATTGATACCCACTCTATAAAATATGTTAAAAATCTCTGCAATTCTTAAACTTTTCATTTATATATATATATCAAAATATCGCTCAAACAAATCTTTCTATTTGATAACAGGGAGATGCCACTTGGGACTAAATCTTTTGCTCATATTAGATGTTAATCTGAAGGAGCGTCTAAAAAAACTTCACATGAACCATCTTCTTCACCACCACCACCTCAAGGTAGAGGTAAAGCTAGAGGCCAAGGTCATGCTAGGGGTTAAGATAAAGTTGCACGTGAAAAAGTATGACTAAAGATTTTTCAGCACAAGATAGATACTCCTTCTACTTCTGGAGCTTTAGTAAGCCCTTTTACTTCTAATGTCCCAGTGTGGGCAAGAAATTTACAAAAAGCTATAAATGAGTTTGTTGATGAACTAACTCAACAAAAACTTCAAAGACAACAAGAAAAAGGTTGACAGTCTTTAAGTATACTACCTAGTTTCTTCACTTATCTCAGTTTGCAAGGCACATGATCCCTATGAAGAGGGACAAGTCCAAGAAATTTGTTGATGGCCTCAATGATAATTACTTCAATGTTATGCAAGTTTCCAAGTGCATTACACACGAACAATTGTATAATTGAGTCATAGAATTAGAAGTGACGTTTATAGAAAGGAAGAAAGAAAGAGAGGTGCAAGGTAGAGCAAGAAAAAGATCAAGATATGAGGGTACAAGTGCAGATTCTAGAAGACCATCATCTTCGACTTCTAATGCACTTCTTTCATGAAGGCCTAATGTGCAGTTTCCCCCACAAGACCCGAGTAGAGTTAATCCAAGTAAAAGACTAGTAAGTGTCACTTCTCCGAGTCATCATCCTTCTAAAGGATCTAGCACCAATTATCCTACTTTGATTGGACTCAAGGCACAAAGACTATGTTAGACTTGTGGAAAAATTCATTTGATGGTTTGTATATAGGAAATCAGAGTTTGCTTTAAATGTAGCCAGATAGGTCATATGGTAAGAGACTATCCTAATTCAATAGTTGCATCAAGAAATATTTTTCTCTAATCTATAGCATCTGTGAGAGCCCAACCATCTGAGTTTAGTGGAAGAGAAGGGTAGATGACCTTTTAGTAGAGGTCGTGGTAATAGACATGAAGCTATTGCGAGAGTGTATACTTTGACTACGCAAGAAACCTAGGCCTCCAATACAGTAGTCACAGATACTTTGTTCAGGTCTTAGGTCTTCAATGGATCCTTTCTTATTTTTAGATTAGATTGAGCAGTTATGGTGGGTCTTTGAGTGCTCAGAGGATATTGCTATGAGTTTGGATAGATTCCAACTAGACAGATCCATGATGGATTGGTACTAGGGCTAAGAGAGCCGTAGATCAACGAGGGAAAGAGCAAGTACTTGAGAAATGCTTCATATAGCTTTTGTTATCAGTAAAATTTGGCATTACGAACTAGGCTGGCAAAAGCGTAGAAGGAGCCAAGTCTAATAGGAGAAACGAGCTCGCCAGATCGCAAAGTCACTGTGCAAGAAGCCCAGCTTGCCAAAGAACTTCAGCTCACTAAGGATCCAAGCTTACCAGCCAAATAAAGCTCGAGGTCGGGGGCCAGCAACAACCCTAACATATGAATTCCAACTCACTAGGACGAAGTCCTACCTAGCCAGAAGCTCATTGAGGTCGAGCATAAGAACAGCAAATAACTTGCACTGCCATTCTGTAAAATATGACCATCAGGCCCCACACACAGAAAGTAACCTACAGAAGCCAGTCTATAGTTCCCTAGGTAATCTTGTGATGGAACCGGTCCGGCCAAAAAGGGGGAAATTTCAAAAATTTTCTGACAGAGGACCCCAAAATGGCCGAACCCCTTCCCCGGAAAATCCCTTTGTGTAGAGGTTCAGA
>JANHAO010009071.1:0-18695 GCA_026873985.1 Saraca asoca
TCCTGTGACATACTGGTAGCAACACAAGTGTGGGGGCCATTATATCTTTTGACAACCTAACAATCCTTCTTCAAATTGAAGGTTGTCCTCAACTACTAATTACATTTTGTACCATATTTTTTGTAATATACATCTATAAATGTCGATTTTGACTCTCGACTCCTGTAATTTTGGTGTGTACTAATTGCATATCGTTTGAAGGCTAGCAAGACATTTTCTTTGCTCTCAAATTCCAAATCGACATAGAACTCTTGCCCATCGGTCCAAGTGAGATTTTCAACCAATTAATGTTCAAGCCTATCCAAGGCTTTCCAGTTGATATACGACATATATGATTATAGAGGTACAAATGGTGGTACAGGTTCAGTAACTCCCTCTTCCTCCTCCTCAACTTTGGAGCCATCTGATGACAGTTCATCATCATCCTCAACATCTTCGCACAAACGGTTTATGCCGAGGGGTCTGGATACTGCTCATCATTACCTTGCATTACAATGGTCATCACACCACAGTTTGATGGGCCAGCAAAATTGGAAATAGTATGGCAGTAACTTTGTTGAGAAAACATTTCCATATATTCAAAATGCAAATTTATTGCGTCAGGACCATTATCTCCAACTTGATACGCCATATTAGTCTCTTCATTTTCTAAGTCATCTATTTCAAATTCAACATATAATTCTAGTGCACCAAGGTTGGAAAATTGATCATGGCAGCAAAACATGGTGCTCACATCATCATCATCATGCAATCTAAAATGTTGGTAATGCATAGTATTGTGGTATGATGTAGGGAATCTATACGTAATTGACGAGATATGTCTCCAAACTCCTACTTTTAACTTTGACATAATTTTCTTCTTAATATCACTTAATGTTGCACTTCTGTCAAATCGAAAGGCTCTTGGATCTGGACATTCATAGGTCAACCCTTCCTTACCATCATATATTTTTCCATTACTATAAACAATCATGATCAATTGTGTGGACATTTTTAAATCTGTACAATCATAGTAAAGTTAGTGTAAAATATTTACTTCGTCAAAAATTTAATTTAGATGAAAAAATACTTATAGAGAAAGTCTTAGTAACTACTTAGAGTAAAACACATAGCACAACCCCGTATGACAAAAATAAATTCATGACACATATTATACACATCAAATCGTGTCATAAAACATTTATAACATATTAATTTTTTGACAAGATTCATTTTAGCAGCTTCAAGCCAACATAAACATTTGCAATTTCATATATTATTTTAGTAATTAAGCAAAACAAAACTTAACTATAGGCAAATATATTCAACAAATTCTTACAAAATAACTACTAATAGATAAAAGTATAAAAACCTTACCTCAAAATTTTATTATGATAGAAAATGCATAAGCAATAGGCTTCCATTTCAAGCCAAGTAAATGTAGAAGAAGAAAATAGGTTTGCAAAAGAAGAATATGGAGGAAAGTTATGCACTGAAAAAGAAGAAAGTTTCAATTTGATCACAAAATACAATGAAGAAAAGCATGTATTTATACATACTAGAATTTGGTGAGCAGCATCATAAATAGTATCACTACACATTACTATTCATTAAACAGTTTCACTGAACAACAAGCGTGCATGAATAGAACCCGGCAACAAGTAAAAAAAAATTTGAAAGAAGTAAAAAATGAAAAAAAAAAAATTTCTCAACCAACGATTAAGAAAAAAGGGGGAAAACAGCATTACTGCACGCAGCATGCATGAACAGTGCCCTTGCAATAAGTAAAAAAAAAAAAATTCAAGCCAACGGTCAAAGAAAAAACAACACCACTGCACATGCATTAATAGTCCCTCTGCAGCAAGTAAAGAAAGTTTCTGAAAGAAGTTAAAAAAATTTCCGACTAATGGTTAAAAAAAAAAGAAACACTATCAAGTGAAAAAAAAAACTCTAAAAGGAGTAAAAAAAAATTTCACCTAACGGTCATTAAAAGGGCAAGATAGCACCACTACACGCCATATATAGACAACACCCTTACAGCAAGTAAAAGAAAAAAATAATAATAATTCCCAGCCAGCAGTCAAAAAGTAAAAAACAGCACCACATGTGAACAGTGACACAATGCAAGAACAGTAATTTTGCAGTCAATAAAATAAATTCATAGCAAACTGTCAGAGAAAAAAATAGTGCAGAGCAGGCTACCCGTAAAAAAAAAAGAAAAATAAAATTATGAAAACATTTTTGTTAATAATGTTTTCAGAGTTTTTTTTATAAAAATGGCAAAAGGTTGATGCTAACAACATTTTCAAGTGTCAATATTAAAAAAAAAAAGTTAGGCCGGTAACATTATTGAGGCCACCATCTTTGGACTGGTGACGTTATCCACACTAATGTTTTCCAAAAGTCACACCATCCACGTAAATAGTTTACATTTCACACCATTTTAGAAATTTGTTTCTCAAACCACACTAGCTTAAAAAAGCCCTAAAATGGCTCTACTATATTTGTTACTTATTGTTTGTAGAACCCATCGAAGTGTGTCTAGGCTAACTCATCTTCCTCAATTTTAAAGGTATGTTAATTTCTTCACTCTTTTTCCTTACATTTTCATTTGACTTTTCATATTCAAAGAAGATCAAAGGATTGATTCGTCTATTAATTATATGCTAGATCTCAAGAATTTGTACATAGAGGTTTTTATCTTGACTATATGCAAAGTTGTATTTTATTTTTTCTAAATGTCATTTCAAACCTTAAGTTACCAAGGCTAGCTCTTTAATGAAAATCCCATCTGATCATGTAGATGTCCTAAAACCTAATCGGGATAATTCTTTAGGTTGGGTAAATATCGATGTTGTTAGTATAAGCGTTATTCCTTTTTGGATAGAACCAAAGACCTTAGATGAACTCCATAATAAATATTATAATGAAAATGACCACCAAGACCTAATTTCTAAGGTGACAGAAGAAAGGGACACCATTTATATCTACAAAACCAATAAGTTTCTCATGTTTTTTGGTTTATGTGATTAAGCATGCTAGAGAACTATGTCATTTCACCCATTGTTAACAAAAAACCTTAAGATTTATGAATGTACATCCTTCCAATTGACTTTTAATGCTTGGGTTTTCATAAAGCTATTTGAAGCTGTGTGTAAAGCAAAGAACCTTAGAGCTTTTGTTCCCATTTTTTGAGGTATCAATAAAGAATGACTCTCCTTATTGGTTAAACAATTAGGAGGGTAGCTATTTCCCATAATCTAATAGGAGCCTAACATTACTTTGAAGAAATTAGAGAAGAACAAATATCCAAAGGTAGATTAACAAATTAATAAGATAATAGAGGAGATTGGCCTTTTGGATCTAAAGAGGATCTAAATGCAATAATAAGTATATTTTTAATTCCTTGACTATTTTTCAGTCTTACTCAGAACTATTGTTATTCATTTGTGTTTAATTGTTATATTTTTGTTTTGTTTTCCATATTTTCATATGAAAAGAGCAAATATGTCAAACTTGGAGAGGTTTCATCTTCTAGCTACCAAGGAGACTTATAAAATTGTTCAAATGCCTCAACAACAATCATCACCCAAACCATGTGAGCCACAACCATTATCCAAACCATCAAGCCATTGTCTGGATGATCAATTGAAAACTTGGACTAAAGCAATCCTAAAGCTAGTCTTGAAGATAGTTCTTCTTAAAAATGATCACATGAATCAAAATCGGCAATTCTAAGGGTTGTTCCCATTAGCCAACACAAAAAACAAAAAACAACAACTGAGGCAAAGGTAAAAGAGAAAACCAAAATTGCTTCCACCACTATAATAAAGAAATTTGCAATGAGCTAATGACAACCAACCATGTCCTAACTTAAGAAATACTAGGGGGCTATCGATTACCTAAACCGACCATTAAAGAAATTTACCGTCCAACCTTATGAAAAATCCATTTGAGAAAAAAAGACTAGACTAATTATTTTATATGGGTGTAGACCACAACCAAATATGTTTTAAAAAAGATAAAGACCTACATGGTGCAATTACTTGGGATGTGATCAACTTTACGGATGCTTTGGTGGGTTAACAGTTGTGTTAGGTAACTTCCATGGTAGCTCTTGAATGTAAGGTTTGAGAGTTGTAAAGATTTTATGATAAATATAAAGATCAAGACCTTGTTTCTCAATATCACATATCTTTGGCATTAGAAAACAACTGAAAGAGCTTAACATAGTATTCCAAAGAGCTGGCTAAGAAGGAAAACCAGTTCCAAGAATAAAATATCTAGTTCACAGGCCCCTCTAAACAAAATGATGTTTATAAAAAACAAAAGAAATAACTAACCACCAAGACAAACAAACTATCTACAAAAAATAAGCAACTTATCGAGGACCATAACAATGAAATTGAAGTTGCAAAAGCTGAGACTGAGAATCTCAAAAAGGAGTTATCAATTTGCCAGCAGTTATTGGAAGTGTCAATTGTAAGTGCAAATTGTTGGAATTTGATACCAATAGTCTTAAGATAAAGGTCGATAATATTGATAGAGAACTTTAAGACAAAGTCAAGGAGTTAGAGGAAAAGATTCAAGAGTTCAAGGAGCTTAATGCTATTATTGGTGATGTATTCATCGATGGTGTCAACCTTGATCTTAATCATGTTTTCTTCTTTGCTTGAGATTTTGAATTGTTTAATGAGCATGAAGCCATCATTTGTGATGCATTCATCGATTGTTTCAATCACGCTTCTAAGATTGTAGAAGACTATGGAATTAACTATATGGCCAGACCTTAACCAAATTCTATCAAAATCAAATGGTAGATGTGCACACTGAAAATGAGGAACAAATTCTCAATGATGCTGCCTTAACTGAACTAGGTCAAACATTAACCAAAGCTACCTTTGCCAATTAGGTTGATGGTGAGTTGGAAAAAAACAATCGAGGCTTCCTTATAGTCAATTATCCTATTGACACTAATTATTTTGAATGTCTATTTGGTTATGTTGGCTTTGTAATTATACATTTTTTATAGATATTTATATAATTTTAATGTATGTTTATTCTTTTTGGTGTGTGTTTACTTTCTCTGCATTCAATCTTGGACGTCAATGGTCATTTAAATTTGATAATAGATGATTAATAATTGTATGCTTAAATATGTACAGTTATTTTATGCTTTGATAGAAAACCTATAGTTTGTTCGTTCTTTTTGGATTTTCAAGCATCTCATGCCTCAATGATCATTTTAATTGTTCTAATTTTGAATTATTTCTGCTTATGTGCATTTTATGCCTAAATGATTATTTTGATCATCCTAATGTTGAGCTATTTATGCTCTTAAGCATCTTGTGTCTCAATGATTATTTTGATCAATCCAATTTTGAGCAATATATGCTCATAGGCATCTTGTGCCTCAATAATCATTTTGATCATTCTAATTTTGAGTTGTTTATGCTCATAGAGATCTTATGCTTTAATAATCATTTTGATCATTTTAATTTTGAGCTTTTATGCTCATGGGCATCTTATGCCTTGATTATCACTTCAATTGCCAGTATTTTGAACAATTTAGGCTCATAGACATCTTGTAGGCTTATGATTATTTCAATTAGCAAATCTTGAACTCGTGTTTTCATATGCATGCTTTTCAAATTGTTGACCATGATAATGAAGACTTTTTATGTTGAAAAAGTAATTGAGAAAAACTAAATTCACTTTATTTATTCTTTTTAGGAAAATAACAAAGTATCAATACAAAATCGATCATATTAGGAAAAAGATACTTGGTCTTCATAAAATCATATGTTGCTAATTACAACCTCAATATTGTAGCATTCATATTTCTAGGTTTTCAGTCATCCAATCATTGCTCTTTTTCTTTAAGCTTTGCACTTTATTTCCCAAGCTTTTCAACTAGTTTTTATCATTCATAGGTTTCTACTCAAACTCAAATTATATATTAGCTTTGGATGTTTACCCTCCT
The DNA here is from genome assembly GCA_026873985.1 of Saraca asoca. Taxonomy (NCBI): domain Eukaryota; kingdom Viridiplantae; phylum Streptophyta; class Magnoliopsida; order Fabales; family Fabaceae; genus Saraca; species Saraca asoca. The sequence goes on from JANHAO010009071.1 coordinate 5,963, forward strand.
TTGGCCCTATTCATATAGCATCTTTGAGTTGTAATGCTCTAAGTTCCTCAACACCATTAGAATTGGAAAACTTCATTAGTAAATGAGGCATTGACACTACCTCTTAAGCCAAATTTAATGATGTTCATTCAAGTATAGCATTATAGGTTGTATTAGATGCATCAACCACTAAAAATTTAATGTCAATGTTACAAACATGAGACCATGTTCCCAGAGAACTCTCAGCTTTATTGACCTTAGGACTGGCACTTGTTTTCCTAACAAACTGATGAAATTTCCTTGATAAGGTGTTAAGGTTATGATAGATACATGAAGTACCCTTGCTAAATTAGCACATAAAATGTTTGTTGAGATAACTTGGTTAACCAAAGTCATCTAACTTGGTTAACAAAAGTCATCTTTACTATATAACTATGAATAGTTACAATTATCATCATTGGATTATCATGATTTTAATCAAAATGTAAAGTGTAATTTGCCTCAAAAAATGATATGAGAGGATCCCCACAACTTCTAGTTTTCCTTTTAACTCTTTGCACTTTTCATCCAGTCATTCTTCAAGGTAATGCAACTAGGTTCATTCATATCATTTATGGTCATTCCATAGTTTGTATGGTTGTTTGTTTTCAAAATGATCATGCTTTTTGTATTGTTGCAAGTGACCCTTCCTTACCAACTCCTCAAATTCATGCTTCAAAATGATACTTTCGTTTGTAATATAACTCTAGTGTCTATGGAATTTGCAGTACTTGTTCACTCTCAAAAAGGGTAGCTTTTGAAGTTTTCAATGAAAGGTAATAAAGGTGTCGAAATGTGTTAGGTCTGATGATTTGACTTGAGACTAATATAATTTTACTTAGCCTGGGACTATAAATCTATTGAATTAAATGATTGGGAATTCTAGTAGATCCACTCCTCCTGATCCCTAGTAGTCTTTGGGAAAATGTGTCTACTACTCCTGAAGGGAAGCCTACAGGAATTGACTTATGGTATAAGTAGGGACCTATCTTACATATATTAACCTGACTGAGCTAAATTGATCCATCACAAGATAAATCAATTATAAGACTCACATAACTAATATTAATTTGACATTTGTATAATTCAAGTTTTATAAAATGTGTTTTGAATTATAGAAGTTCACAAGGCAAATTCCTAACAATCTCTCACCTAGACAAAATAGTTTAGAACATAATAAAGGAAAAAATTATTCTCTAAATTACCATATGTGGCCACATCAAGAAATGTTAATTTAATTATGATACTATTACAATCACATGTCTAAATTGAGATTATAAGTATTCAATAGTGCAAAGCCTTATATGCGATAAGGATACTTATCATACACATTTAAGTACCTACACCTTGATGACCATAACACAATGTGAAATGTGAGTAATAAGATTTATATAACAGTAAATGTGATTATATGTAAATCTCAACATATTGATCCAAACATCTGCCCAAAATGCTAAATGAGATTCAATAATCTCAATATGATAGTCAAATAGGGTCTATACATCTCCATCAATATGCCATCACACAATGACCTCAAATGACAATATATTATATAAATATGGCAAGATCATAACATTTCATAAATCTTGAGATTAATATAAGTTAATCATTCTAACAAGAAACATAAAACTCTCACTGACCCTAAACATCAAAAAGCTCAACCAATTTTTGCAATAGTGGATCTAAAAGCCTGTGATTCATGGAAAAGCATTCAATACATGTATGATGCTCATATGTCTTCTCTTTAATAAATTCATATTTAATATCAAAATATTTTGTAAGGGCAAAACTTTTTTTATTTTGAGAGAAGATTATTGTAGTAGCATTTCACAATAGAAGGTTAAGGATCTAGAAATGTTCTTAATAACTTTAAATCTAGATTTTAGATTCTTTAACTAAACAACCTCATGAGTGGCTTGATAACATGCGACATATTCTGTTCCATAGTGGAGGTTATCCTGATTGACTACTTGACACTCTTCACGAAATAGCTCCTCCTACCATCATAAAGATGTATTCAGATGGTGACTTCTTATCATCTAGACAACCTACAAAATTAAAATCAAAGTAACCTATAAGTACCAAATTACCATATCTATGATAGGTCAAGACAAAATTCTTTATACCTTGCATGTATCTTATAACTTTCTTTGCAACAATCCAATGTGTCATCTAGGATCACTCAAGCATCTTTCAAGTATGCCAATCACATAAGCAATATCAAGGCATGTAGATACTTAAGCAGACATCAAGCTACCAACAACGAGCAAATATAAGACTTCTTTCATACTCGATTTTTCTTTATCCATCTGGGGACACTGGTTTTAAAAAGAATCTCACCCCTTTGGAAAAGTGCAATACTTTAAGAGCACAAAAATATGTTGAACCTTTTAAGTACCTTTTCAATCTTTGAGATAAGCCAAGAAGACCTTGGGGTAGGTCATGGTGAATTTGTATGCCTTAGCACAAAAGAGGCTTCACCAAAATCCTTTATATCAAAATATATGCACAGCATCAACTTTGTCTTAAATAAAAAGCTCATATCATTACTTGTAGGGAAAATATCATCAACATAAAATACTATAATCATAGATCTTCCCGTATCCATCTTAAAATGGATATACTGATATGCATCATTCTCTTTCAATCTAAAGGAAGTAATAATCTCATCAAACATAAGTGTCTAGATGCTTGCTTTAAATCATATATGGACCTTTTCAATTTACACATCAAGTATTCTTTATCCTTCTCTTGGAAACCATCTAACTGGTTCATATAATCGATTTTTGACAAATCACTATTTAAGAAGGTCGTCTTAACATCCATCTGATGAAGCATCATATCAAAACGTGTCACTAATGCCATAATAACTTAAAATAAGTCTTTAGTTGAGACAAGTAAGAAAGTTTCTCTATAATCAATGCTTTCTTTCTGAGTGTATCCCTTTGCTATCAATCTGGCCTTATATCTCTCAATCTCCCCTTCAGCATCCTGTTTCATCTTAAATACCCATTTGCATCCAATAGCCTTGCAACCAGCATGTAATTCTATGATATACCACACATCTTTCTAACGCATCAAAAATAATTTGCCCTTCATGGCTTTCATCCATTTTGAAGAATTAGGACTTGAAATGGATTTCTAAAAATTGGTGGGATTATTGTCATCATTGACATCAAACTCGTGCTCTAATAGGTATACTAGATAATCATTTGTAATTGCTAGCTTGCATGTCCACAGTGATTTTCTCAATGGTACTTGTTCATTTACAAAACTTGGTTCCCTTTCTTCTAACAATAGAGTACTTGGCTCTCTAGCTACCACCATTGGTTCTAACATTCATTGTCCTGAATCATCTTCTAGATCAACAAATATGTTTCAATCAATGAAGGTGTTAGTAGAATAACAATTTGTTCCCTTAAGTAAAGATATCATATGGTTTTTCACTCCCACTATTAACAATCCTTCAAATATATGACACAATTTGACTCAATTACCCTGGTGGTATGATAGAAAATAAACTCTGCTACCTCTAAAGTCGCTACGATATCCAATAATGTAGCCATTAACAGTCTTTAGATCAAGCTTTTTTTGTAAACTAATTATACAACTTCACTTCAGTCTTACAACCCCAAATATGGAAATGCCTAAGACTTGGCCTTTTTTCCATGCAAGAATTCACTGAGGTTTTAGGTATAGACTTTCTAAGGACTTGATTCAAAACCTAAGCAACAATTTTTAAAGCATCAGCCTATAGAAAGTTTGGCAAAGTGGAATTCACCAACATATATCTCACAATGTCCATGAGCGTGTGGTTCCTTTTTTTCTACACTTCCATTTTGTTTAAGCATTTTAGGCATAGTGTAATTAGCCTTTATTCCAATGTCTTCGAGACATCTCACAAAAAGGACTAGGATTCCTACTTGTTTCATCGTATCTACCTTAGTACTTACTACTTTTATCAGAATTAATGCACTTGATCTTCTTTTTTAGTTTGAGTTTAATTACAGTCTTAAATGTCTTAAAAGCATTCAAAGGCTCCAACTTTTTAGTGAGAAGTTTCATCCAACCAAATTTTAAATAATCATTGATATAAGTAATGAAGTACTAGTGTCAATCATAATGTTCAACATAATCGACTTATTAACATTAGTGTGAATCAACTTCAAAACATTTTCTTTTTTAGTGCATGATTACAACCACATTTACAATCACAATTTAAATTCACAGCTGATATGTGCAAGCGTTGAACTGAATACTGATGTTTCTGGTTGGTTTGAAAAGTTTTATTCACCCAAATGAAGCAATGTACACTGTATCTAACTGATGCTGTATGCAAATTTCTTAGAAAATCATGTTTTCTTCTTGTATTTCATTTTTCACATAAAATTTTCCGTTATTTGTACCATGTACGACGAACATTGTGCATGATTGAATCAACTCTAATATTGTCAGATCAGTTGAGTGTGTTCATTGGATTGTTGCGCACGTTTTGAGCCTCTGAGTTGATAATTTCAGATCATTTGCATATTGTCAAATTTTAGGAATAAAGTATCTATCTTTAAATATAAATTTTACATATTTTTTTTTATAAAGTAATAGATTTCACAATAAAATTTAATCATAAAATCAAGAAGATGTGGATAATAAATTCGGAAATAACTTTTTATCAAAAAATCTTCTTATAGGCTCTTTAGGATGTATTGTTGTTGTTGATGCAAGATAAACAATAACTTATCACTCCAAATCTTCACAAAAAAAAAAAAAAAAAAAAAGATCGATTATTTTAATTTTAGACTTAAATAATTTATTATATTCATGAACTTTTCGCTTAAAAAGATAAATTATTTCATAAAGTAATTTTATTTACGAATTTATACTTACAATATGTAGAATACCTTGGAATTATGCGTATTGTCTGTAAACTTGTGACTCCAACTATTATAAGATTATTCTACATGGAGAATATCTAACCCTTTAAATTACTCCAACATTGATTGATACAGATTGATTTTATAACAAATAAAATCGCGATTCTCAGTGATGTTCAATTAGTAGGAACGCTAAATATCTCCCAACAAAATGGATGTTCTAACTTCTATGAACATATTTAAACTCCAAGATATAAAGGCCAAGATGTCACATATATAGAAGAAATATAAAAATACATAAGGGGAATTCAACAATAATTAGTACATAATTTATGTCTAAAATGAAACAATCAATTGACATCATCCAACTTATATTATTATATCTTTTTAAACAATAAATATTTTATAATACCCGCTGTTTGATTTCAAAGATCAATCATTTAGATCATGTTTTTAAAATTTCATAATTCTTTATCAATCTACTTTAAAATTGGCATAAATTATACTTTTTAAACATTAGAAAAAGTTAAGTGTTTGATTATATATTAATTGGTATTGGATTTTTTTTAATTTGATATCTAAGATCAATACTATAATTGCTTGTAATTCAAATATTGGATTGATAAAATTCATATTGTAAAAAAATATATATTTTACTGAGTTGGTGTCAATTAATTCCTACCCTATGTGTACAAATAGAGCAAGGATTAATTGACACTGCTCTAAGTCACATCATTATATAAATTTTCATATAATAAATTTCTTACTAAATGCATCGTAGATTTAAAATATTAATCATGTAGATCATATTTATAAAATTTTAAATTAATTCAAATTTACTTGATACTCCATTTACATATTTTAAAATTAATATAAAATACATTTTTCAAACATAAGAAGAAGATAATGTTTTACTTGTATATTTATTATTGTCTGTTTTTTCTGAAATTTGATATGTAAAATTATTATTGCAGCCACTTGTAACAGAATAGTTAAATTGATTGAAATTACATTTTAAAAAAGAACCATGCAACAGTTGTAAATATGTATGAAAGGGATCTCTTTAGATTTTATTTTATTTTATTTATTTTAGCAGCTTCATGGTCCGTAGTTTGATGATTCACTCCCACTAATTTGATTTATGAAATTTACAAAAAGAAAAAAAAATTCACAATCTAATCTTAAAAAGAAAATTCACAATCTAATCTTTTTTAGTTTTATTTCTTTTTCTAACAATAGCAAAGAATTTTCTATTGATACAATCAATACACGTATCAAATAAGAAAAGTTCAGGTCATAAATAATTCCTTCTTTTATCAATCTCTCTATCCTTCTCTGGAGATATGACCCAGATACATATCCCATAGCATTAAATATCTCTTGTCAATTCTATTCCTTTTGTTTCCAACTATAGTGTTTATTGAATTCACAAAAGTAAGGTCTAAATCAATCTTATATAAGTCATCACACAAACAACCAAACCAATTAAAGCAAAATCATAAAACAAACTAACTTTTTCATTACCAAAATAACAACTATATCCAAACTGATCTAAAGCACAATTGAAATCAAATTCTACCTCTTAAAAGGCACATAAGTAGTATCTCTTGATTATAAAATATGACTAATAGATAATATCAAGGTTACTATTCCTAAATTCTCTACTTGCATTTTGTCTCCATTTCCCAATCTCACATTCAGCTCTCCTTTATTTGGTTTCCTCTTGTTTCTCAATGCTTATAAAGAATTGATAACGTGAATTGTTGCACTAGTGTCTAACCACCAAGTGTTCGATGGAACATCTATAATATTATACTCAAAACATATTGGAGGTAAAGGAATACCTTATTTCTTCTTCTTAATCTACTTCTTAAGCTTATAATATTCTACCTTCTTATGCACATATTTTTTACAGTATCTATAGTTCCCCTTGAATAAAGGCTTCTTGGATTTATAGTATTTTGCATTCATGCCAGCCTTCTTCTCAAAACCAAGTTTCCCCTTGTTATCCTTTGAGTGTGACTTATTTCCATGCTCAACATTTGATCCATATGAAAGGAAGTGAGCACCAAAAAAGCTTCCCTTTTTTCATGTCATTTTTCGTTTGATTAACAATTGAAATCATCTTATTAATAGTTCATTCACCTTTTTGGGTGTGATTTGATTTAAGAACATCAAACTGAGCAAAAATAGGCTCCAAAGCTGATCAAATAACTATATCCTAAGTCTACTTTCTTAGCCTTCAACCAATTACAGTGATGTACCAACTTTATGATGTACTCATGAACTCCACTAATACCATCATAGGTAGTTTTCTCCAGTAATAAGAAGTAATGTCCTTTCTTCGTATTAGCAAACTTCACGAACTTCTCAACCATAAAGTCTATATAAAGGCTTTGGCATTTGGAAAGTTAGAAATATTTTGACTAATGGTCTTATCATGTTATACTTCATAATCATCAAGTACACTTTATTAGTGTGTGTGTGTGTGTGTGTGTGTGTGTGTGTGTGTGTGTGTGTGTGTGTGTGTGTGTGTGTGTGTCTGTCTATTTGTCATGAAAAGCCCTTTCCATAGAAGTAGAATTCTTATCAATCACCAACTTCTTTTCTCTTAATGCTAAGTTCAAATTGGTGATTATTAGATGTAATTTCAACGATTTAGCTTAGTCCTCATAATTGGTGGTCTCATTCAATGTTTTCACAAAAGTTCATTGCATAAGCAACAAGGCTGAGGAGATAATAATTTATAAAATTTATTATAAATTTCCCAAAATATCTAACATATTCATGCTATAATATTTCCTCAGTATACTATGCAACTCCTAAAAATATTATATTACAAAACTTAACACCAATGTAATATTTAATATTTTGTAATATAATTTAAGGATCAAATATCACATTCATAAAACTCAATATGATAAGGAATTTAGAATTTTAGAAATATAATACTCAACTCTAACTCTCATACTATAGCTAACAAATTATATTAATAATATTATACCAATGAGATACATATATTATAAACATAGCACTCTCCTAGATACCATGCTAAATAATTAATTTTAAACAAAATTTCATGCAGTTGGTTCCCCAATAGGCGGGTATACAATTACGTAAAATTCTATGACATAACATGAGTAATTAATAATAATAATAATAATAATAATAACAACAACAACATATATATATAATCATATAAAATTAATTTAACACTTAAATAATAACTTATCACACCAGAAAATTTTTATACGGTAGATTAACATGTAGAAATTATATGGTACAATTTCCAGATCCAAAAAATTACAAATTAATATTTAAATAAATTAAATAAAAATGTAAATAAATAATTTTAATTCAAAAAAATTCTAAAACAAATGTACAAAAAAAATAAATCTCGAAGAGTGAAGGCTAACATCATTTGAACCATCATCATTGGGCATTGACAAGGCACTATGTAGACCACAAGTGCCTGGTATATATGCGCGTGGGCTAGCCCTTGCCCCTTTTTCTTAACCCAATTGAGTTTGTTATTTGAGTTTTTAGACCTAATTTTGGACCCAATCATCAATTTATACAAAATTGGAAGATTTATGCTTCAATTTTGAGTTTTAAAACTGGAACCAAAACCTAATATGTTTCCATTAAAATTTCATTTAAAAGCTCTGTACACTCCAGTTTTATTCAAGTTGAATTGGGATTTTGTTTGGTGTGAATATTTGAAATAAAATCACAAATCAATTTGGAGAAAATCAATGCAAATTGTGCTCAATTTGAAAACCTCCTTTTGGAATAACCTTGGAAAAACAGTTTTCATGGTCCTGTTTCTAGTGCAACAAATGCATACATATTCTAAAAAAAATTTATGCATTATACATAAATAATACTCAAAAAAAATTATTCATATAAAGAACCGTAGATAATTTTGTTATAAAATTATAATTTTTGAACTCACAATCTTTCTTACTTTCAAAAGTAATACAATATAAATAATTTCAAATTAAATTTACATAATATTCAGCCATATAACATAATAGAATAGCGGGCTCTAATATCAATTACAAGAAATTACATCATAAAATTGAACAAATTACCCTCATTTGAGATATCATATCATATTATACAATATAAATATCATATAAATTAAAATAATAATTATAATATAAAAGAATTAAATACCTTGTGTAGACTATAAATCTATTGAGTTGAATAATTGGTAATCTTGATATATTCACTCCTCTCGATTCCTAGTAACCTCAAGGAAAATGCATCTACTAATCCTCACAGGGAGACTGCAGAAACTAACCTAAAGTGAGAGTAAGGATCTATCCTACATTTATTAACCTAGCTGCAATAAGCTAACTCATCACATGATAATCTATTTACAAGGCTCATATGATTAGTAATAACTTATTTTGGTCTAAGTATCATTTTAAACCCCATATTATTATCACTTTAATTCGGATTAATTTACAATATTAATTTAATATTTGTATAATTCAAATTTTATAAAATGTGTTTTGAACTATGGAAGTTCATTCTATCACTAAATTAAACCTAAATTTGATTTATTTTTATGTTAAGTTAGTTTTACATTATTATCTATTCATGTATTATAATTTAATTAAAAATTATTATAATATTTATTGTTAGTAATAATTCTTAATCACTTTTTTTTCTTTGAAAATGATACATTTTTTTATATTTATTGACAGTATAAAATATTTTTTATAAATAAATTAATCACATCATATTTAAACTCCAAAAAGAAAAAAAAATCTGACGAAAGCCTAGTGACATGTATTTTGGTATGTGGATGACACTAACCGTTTTGAACCGCAAAAGTGGGTGTCAAGATATGTCGACAGAGCCAAAGACAAAAAAATGCCTTGGAGGAAGCTTCTCATCAGGTGGGTATCCCGTTTCTTTGCATTTTTTCTCCATTAGAAAATGATCCATTTCCGTTTTTCACATTCAACGATTTCCGGGATTCCGTTTCCCCCTTTCCGTTTTTCACATTCAATGACTTCCGGGATTCCGCAATGTCACGTGCTTGACAAGCACTAACCCAAGGTTCTAAGGTGTGACATTTGTTAAAAGGGATGTTACGCGTAATGTTATTACTGTCTATCACATCATAATTATAAATTTTATTAAATTATTTTATTATTTCATATATTTTTAATTATATTTTTTTTATTTAAATGTTTTAATTATATATTTTTAATTTTTATTTTTAATCAAATATTTATTTTTATCTTTTTGTTAGATTTCGTTCGTCATTAAACTTTATAGATAATGATTTATGAACCATTTATAAAATGAAAGGTAAAAGACTTATAAGTTTCTTTCTAAAAATAAAATGATTTCACAAAATATCTTAATTTTATTTAAATTATTTATTATTTAAATATAAATAAAAATTATATAAAAAGTTTTATATTAATAATTATTAAATCACATCAAAAAAAAGTATTATGCTAATTATTAATAAAATCTAATAAAAAAATAGAAAGTATCTAATTAAAAATAAAAAATAAATTTAAATATCTAATTCAAAACTTTTAAACTATTAGAACCTAATTAGAAATTAAATAAAATTATAAAATATAAAAAAATATTTTAATTATAATTTTTTATAATTTTACATCATAAAAGTTACATTTTTCATATTTTTTTGTAATTTTATTAACCATTTCATGATCACAACCAGGTAAATTCTAGACTGATCTGTGCAAGCCTTGAACTGAATAGTGATGTCTCTAGTTGGTTTGAAAAGTTTTATTCACCCAAATGGAGCAATGTTCACTGTATCTAGCTGGTGCTGTGTGCAAATTTCTCAGAAAATCATGTTTTCTGGTTGTAAATCATTTTTCACATAAAATTTTCTGTTATTTGTACTACGTACGATGAATATTGAATATTGTACATGTATGAATCAACTCTAATATTTTCAAATTAGTTGAGTGTGTTTGATTGAATTGTTGTGCACCTTTTGACCCTCTGGGTTGATAATTTCAGATCACTTGCATATTTGCAAATTTTAGGCATAAAGCCTTTAACAAGTATAGTTAAATTATAATTTACTTGTAAAAATAATAAATTTACATCTATTTTAAATATATAACTTATATTTTTTTTGGTTAAAATATTAAATTTCCCAATAAAATTTACTCGTAAAAATAAGATGTGGATGATGAACTTTGAAGTAATATTATAGATTCTTTATATGATGAATTCTTATTACTGTTGCAAGATAAATAATAATTTATCACTCTAAATCCTCAAAAAATTAATTGATTATTCTGATTTAGAATAAAATTATTAATTATATTTATAAATTTTTCCCTTAAAAGAATAAATTATTTCATAAAGTAGTTTTATTTATGAATTTGAACTTATAATATGCAGAATATCTTGGAATTATACGTATGGTAGTGTAGACTTGATACTCCAACATTGATTGATAATTAAAGATTGATTTTATAACAAATAAAATTGCGATTCTCGCTGATGATAGATTATTAGGAACACCAGATATCTTCCAACAATATGGAAGTTTTAACTTCTATGAACATATTTAAAGGCCAAGATGTCACGTATAGCAGAAATATATAAAGGGGAATTCAATAACAATTAACAAATAACTTACGTCTAAGGTGAAAATAATCTGATATCAATTAAACTTATACTATATATTATTGTATAACTTTTTAAATGATAAATATTTTATAAAATCCACTGTTTGATTTCAAATATTAATCTTTTAGATTGTATTTGTAAAATTTCATAATAATCCGATATAATTTGGTACTTTATCAATGTACTCTAAAATTAATATAAATTATACCTTTTAAACATCAAAAAATGTTAAATGATTATTGGATTTTTTTTTGAAATTTGGTATTTAAGGTCAATACTATGATTTCTTATAATCCAACTATTGGAGTTATAAAAATCATACTGTAAAAAAAATAATAATATTAGTGTTAGAGTCAACGGCAATTAATCCCATCTTATATGTACAAATAGAGTGGGAATTAATTTACACCACTCTAAATTTTACTATTACATAAATTCATACAATGAATTTTTTACTAAATGCATGTAGATTTGAAACATTAATCATGTAATCTTTAAAATTTTATATTAATAAATTTATTTGGTACTCCATCTATATATTTTAAAATTAATATAATTAAAATATATCTTTTAATCATAAGAAGAAGATAATTGTTTACTTTTATATTTATTATTATTTGACTTTTTTATAATTCAATGTACAAGATTATTATTACGGTCACTTGTAACCCAATAGTTAAATTGATTCAAATCACATCTTAAAAAAAATTATACAACAGTTGTAACTATATATGAAAAAGACCTCTTTAAATTTTATTTTATTTATTAATTTAGCAGCTTCATTGTCCGAGTTAATTTATTTATTTTGGGCGTCAAAGATGCATGAATGAGATAATTAGGACCTTCTAGTCATCCAGAAAATCATAGCCCATCCAATAATAATTCGGAAGCTGTAACAATCACATCTAGATTCTTATTCGTGGCAGCCAAGATTTCCAAGTCATGAATGGCTGCCCACGTGACCTAACATTGCTTTGAACACAATCCATTTATATTAGTATCAACCCACAGATATCGTCCAAAAAGCAAAAAAATCTGAAGAGCTAAAGTACGGGTCACTTCATCATCCCCATATATCTAATCCTTCATTTCCCATTACCTTCCCTTTTCGCTATCAACAAATCCTTATTTTCTTGCCTCCCTTCAAAATTTCAACCACTTTCCCGGAAAATTACCATAATTATTTGACTAAACAAACAACA
>JANHAO010009072.1:0-18707 GCA_026873985.1 Saraca asoca
TAGTATCCAAATCCACAGACCGCTTAGTCATAGATGCAATAGAGCCCAATCAAATTGACTCTAAGGCACCTATATATGACTAACATGATCTAGCTCACTGCTCTACAATCTCGACCAATTTCGCTGTATGCCCAGCTTAGTGAGCAGCTCCAAGTTAATCTTTGCCTTAGCTAGGTCATTGGCAGTTAGGCCAAGATTCATTGTGACAGCCTTGCGATTTGTTTTGACATGAGATAAGGCAGTTTTAGCATTCTTGACCTTCTCCTTCAAGTCTAGCACTTCAGTAAAAGCAGCAGCCAGCTTGCTTTCAAAACCCTCATTCTCCTCGTCTTAGCCTTGGAGTGCTTCATCTATTTTCATCATCATCAGCAAGTCTTGAAAGACCAAAACTAAGTCAGATTGCAGAATATGCACAAAGAACCGGAGTGAAGAGACTTCACTTACCACCAAGTTACGATGAGTTATATAGCTCACCAGCCTTCCAAGGGTGAACTCCTTGGTCTTTAGCACTTGGATCCTATTGTAGGACCCCAAAATTGTGTCGATGCCATCAACGAGAGCCTCGATATACTCCCTCATCTTAGAGACAGGCTCATTAGGAAGTTCCAGAATTTTGACTCTTGATGCAACTCACTTACGAGAAACGGCTTTCTTTTTCCTTTTTTTTACCTTTCATCTTTTGGCAGAGGGTTCAGGAGGAGTGACGACCTCAACTATAGCTTCTTCCTTGGGCTAAGGGGTAGAAGAAGGTTCTTGCAAAGGTGCTATTTTTAAAGCCAAAGGTTGGCCTTCAGCAGTGGGGGCTGTGATCACTTCAAGGTCAAGAGAGACTGCCTTGTCATCGGATGGTGGCCATCTGAGGATGAGCTTTATTATCCTATTGTAATCTATAAAATTGGCTGGAGTAGCTAGGACCGCTGGATGGATGCCTATCTCCTTGGTAACCTCGGTGCCTTTGGCTAGAGCCAGCTTGTGAAAATATAGGAGGTCCTCGTCAAAATAAAAGTTGTTCTCGAGGTCGTTTGAAGCAGCGAATCGATCCAAAACCCCTAGCTCTTTAGCTTATAGAGTTGGCTTCCTGCCAGTTCCATCGGTAAACTAAAACAAGTTAGAATCAGAGGCAGATGAAAATGAATTGTTAAGCTTGCGACCCTAAGCTCGCTTACCAGGAGTAACGATATATTTGAAGTTTTTGAGATCGTGCAGGGAAGGACACAAGATGTAAAACCAACGAGTCTTATAGTGTCCTATATTAGATTATCCCCTAACGTCTCCTCGTGGCAAGATCTTCTTGTGCGCTATCAGCCAAGTCACGAGGTAGTAAAGCCCGTCTGATGTGCTCGCACACTGGAGGCTAAGGGGAAGACTGTTGCCTAAATAGATCAACGCTAAAGAGATGAGTTGGATGTAAGAGTTTGGGGTGAGTTGGGTCAGACTGAGTCTCACTTTATTCATAAAATTGACAATGAAAAGGTGTACTGGAAAGCTAAGTCCCACAATGAGGTATGGGAAACTAATAGTAATGAACCTTATGGGCGAGTAGGCTGCATTGTCATCCAGAGAGGGTGTTATGAGATTGCATCCCCTGGAGATTCGATATGACCAAACTGTGGCCTAAAGGTCACGGTAGCGAACTGACGAAACGTGCATGCTAAACACATGGTGATCTGAAGGTCATGGATCTGTAATGACCTCGTGAACCCTAGAAGAATCTAGGCAAGTGATATAGTCCCCAGCGATCTCGTCACTCCTCGAAGTCACTTCACGGCCATGCTGTACTAGCCCGGTGCCTTGATTCGATAGGCTGGGTTCATCATCTCCAGTTTGGTGATGGTGACGTCTATGACCTGCACCCATCTACAAAGGAAAAAGAAAGACCAATCAGGTGGCTATAAGTGGACCCTAATGAAAAGCTGAGACTAACAACTTCCTATGTAGTAGGCCATGAACACCCCGAGCCACTCACTCATAACTTAAACTCTAGCGGACAAAATCCCAAACGGTTGGATCATAGAATCCGAATGGTACACACTAGACTTGAAATGGTGATCGAAAAACCTAGAGTTTGCTAATAGAACCAACCGAATGAATCAAACCAGATAGAAAAGAAATCCATAAATAATCAATCTTATCCAGTGCATTTATTTCTTAAACATTGGTAAACAAACATGCTTTACAAATTACAGAGCAAAGAAACCTATAAACAACAAAGTGAGGGAAGACTTACCATAGTTAAGTGAAGTAAAAGGTCTGAAACTATACGTAAGAATGCCTTTTTGGTTAGTGAGAATCGAGATGATGTCGACGGTAGTGAGGAACGGAATGTGGTTGTAGCAATTTACAGAGGAAACATGTAAGGGGATTTTTGTAACTTCAAGCTTCAAATGGCAAATGAGGGGGAAGAGAGAAGCCCCTCTAGATTATAAAACCTATTAACTACCCATGATCTAATGGTTCAGCAACTACCAGCAGCCGGCTATTATCAGCAACATGCACACGCACCTAAGGCAGGAGTAATCATGACAACCTAGCCACCGAAACCAAAAGGTCACTTGTAGAGCAAGTGGAAACGTGCCAAGTGACTCATGAAGCTGCTGCTCACGAACAATAGGCCATGATCCCTGACTCTAAGACCTTGCATCCAAGACGTGCTAACTATGCACCAAAACCTTGTGCGAGCTGTGTCCAAGACGTGCCTTGAGCACCAAACACTTGCGCGGATAACTTAAACCTCACATCCAAGATGTGCTAGCCACGCACCAAAACCTTGCCCAGGCCGCGTTCAAGAAGTGCCTCTAGCACTAAACATTTGCACGGGTAACTTAAACCTTGTGTCCAAGACGTGCTAGCCATGCACCAAAACCTTATGCGAACTGCATCCAAGGCGTGCCTTGAGCACCAAATACTTACGCAGATAACTTAAACCTTACGTCCAACATGTGCTAGCCATGCACCAAAACCTTATGTGAGCCGTGTCCAAGAAGTGCCTCGAGCACCAAACACTTGAATGGGCAACTTAAACCTCATGTCCAAGATGTGCTAGCCAAGCACCAAAACCTTACGCAAGCCGCATGCAAGAAGTGCTTTTAGCACCAAACTCTTGTGTAGACAAAACTCGTTCCACATCCAAGAAGTACTATTGGTACTAAACTCTTGCGTGGACCGAGGTATTTTTATGTAGCCAGGCAAGGTCTCGTGTCCAAGAAGTGCTTAAGCACCAAACTTTTGTGTGAGCTAAGATGTGCCCACGTGGCTTACATAGACGTCTTATCTCGTGTCGGTAAAAAATGCTCAAGCACCCCGATGCCTAGACTCATGGTCAACAAAAGGCACACTGATGCTAATTTCGTTACCAACTAGAACAAAATGATATGATTGATTAGTCATACAATATGGCACATTATCCTTTTATCAAAACTTATTGACCAGTCTCCTTTCACTTTAGCTCTATTAACATTTATTGAAGTCGATTGACTCAATGAGTACTTCTTTAACTCTTACTAACATATGATTTGCAGGAACTAGTGAGGCTAACTATGACCTACCAAGTTACTATTATGGCGCACTCGGAAAGAATGATAAATGACAAAAAATTTTCATTACAAAACCTTCCTTAGCAAGGCAAACCTACACAAAGGATCGGGAATACAAGGTAAAACAAGCTTGCAACTAAAAGAAAGGTTAAGTGCTAATGGGCGTGCTGTCGTGATAAGTAAAAAGAAAGCTGCTTCAACTCCGCCTTTACCTAAATCAAAGTAAGGAGAATTGCATAAGGTGCAAGTAGAGAGACTACACAAGTTTCTCCTGGTCCTCCTTAATAAAGAAAACATTCTTTAGCTTTGTCAAGTTGCCTAGAGGCTTAGAAATGCTCAACACCATCAAACGAGAGGACAACAAAACCTGGTTGAGAGTATTGAGCCGTGGCAAGTGGTGAAACTAGCAAGCAAATCAGACAGTTCTAGTCCCTTTGCCTAAGCCTCATCCAATGCCGAAAGCTACTCCCTCCGTTCTGTAACTCCTAGTCATGGCCAAAGATTGAGCAATCAGCTCGCCAGAGGACAAAAGAACCTAAAAGGGAGAGCTAAACTTGTTAGCTCCAAGAGGAGGTTACATACAAATTCCCAGAATTTCTAGGGAAGAATACCCCATGAGAATCATGTGCAGCAGACCATTCATACCTTGCAGTCTCGAGCAACGGATCATACGCGCCTCAAATCATGAAGCTAGAGGCCATAGCTTCAAAAATATGAGGAAATCATTCAACACTCTCATCTAGTTGCCTTATGAAAAAGAGGATGGAACCTCCCGTGCCTTATATAGACAAGCCCCACTTCGCTAAAGAATTTGGAAGGTTTTCATAGCATCAAATCGGATGATCCGTAATGAAGCAAGACTATTGCGCCAACAACTAGAAGACATCCACGACGGAAGGCATAGCCTGGCACAGATGAAGCGAAAGATTGAGATTCAAAATGACAACACGACAGGCTATAAGCATAGACTCTTGACTAAATAGCGAACTGTAGGTGAAAGACTCGACAACGCTGCAGACTGTGAGCAAGGACTTTATTAGTAGAGTACAACTCCTAGTCCGTAGAGCGAACTGAGAGTTAGGGGGCTTGATGTTATAAGCATTTCCCGAATCACCTGAAATGAACCGGCCATGGCCCAATAAGAAGCAAGGCCCAGCTGAAGAGGAGGCTTAGGTTGCTTGACAATTAAGGTTGCTTAGCGGAATGCCAACTCTTTACCTGCGACCTAAGGACGTAGGAAGGGGTCAACACAGAGGTCCCGCTCACTGAGGAAAGTATCAACTTGTTGAGCAAGACACAGCGCCCAGGCCACCCTTCAACAGACTTATCCCAGGCGGGCTCAGCACTGAAATCAGTCCATGATAAGTAGGTTGTCCAACATAGACCTAGGTTATTGTGATAGCGAGCTGAGCTCCAGTACGGAAGCTTAGTCATTAGTTGAGGGCACGTCTTCCTAACTGACAGGTCAGCCTCCAAAATTGACACATCAACCCCCAACAGTCCGACAATGATTTGCCTAGCATTTATTACCAGACGTCAAGCATTTATTGTTTGATGCAACAAAAATAATTATTTTGCTATCTGTCAAATTACACTTATAACTCTCCCATATTCTATAAATAAGGGAGGAGACCATTGTAAAAGATATAGAAAAACAATTGTATGCAGACACTCTATCAGAATTGTAACTCAACATTGTATCTTCGTTGAATCAATTGAAAAACCTCCATAAAAGAGCTAATACAACTCAACGTATATGTAGGGGCCGATTGACTTTAGTCGAACCACGATAAAAGCTTCTGGTGTTTGCTGTTGTTCCTCTTTTTCTTCTGTTTCTTCTCCATTGACTCACTCTTTTAACTTGTAGTTTGGGGTAATACTGAACTCACACTCGTTGACCAGATTTTACTGTCAACAAATTTAAATAGATAATTATATTTTAAAAATAAATATTATAATTGTTAATTAATATTAACAAATAATAATTTTAATTTCAATCTTATTTGAATAAATAAAAAATTCAATTCCATTCTTATTTTAATAAATAAATATAAAATAAAATAACATATTTAATTATAAGTAATTTATGTATAATATTTTTTAATAAGAGAGTAATATTTAATAGTTTTTACTTTTTTTTGAAATTATGTATAATATAAATATTAATAAATATAATTAAAAATATTAACTAATTATTAAGATCATCAATTAATATAGTAATATTAATTTAAAGTTTTTATTTGTCATGATTAAAAAAATGTGAAATATGCATTTTTTTAAAGCAATCGACAATATATAATAAAATAATATTAGTATCATATCCTTTTGAATAATCATGTAATAAATTAATAAATAAAATTAATAAGATTTAATAATTATATATAAGTAAACAAGAATATTAACAAGAACTAAGGATCATGTTTATAATAATTAATACAAATCCAAAAATCACTTTATGCAAATAAATCTTTATATTTGACCAAAAGTGTTACTTAATGACATGTCTTTCTTCTTTGAATTTGCAGAGACACATGCACTATCACAAGGAGCAATGGGAAGGCATGGATTTATTGCATTATTTATTAGATTATAAAGTTAACTTGTATAATTTTGTATCGATAGCATGTTCGTTGAAAATTAATATATTAATAAAATTGATACACAAAAAGAATAGAAAAAAAGTATGTAATGCGGAGAGATATAAAGAGATAAACATTCAATTTAATAGTCCACTTTTTCACCGACCAATTGAAAGTAATAAGCAGACATGTTATTTATTTTTGTAATGCGTGTATTTTTGTGTTTCTTCCATGTCTGTCGTAGGGTGCTAAGGTCGCGGACCTAGTGAGCTAATCTGTATTTTTTTAAGGTTGGATTAAATGAGAAATAGTCCATTTAAATGTGAGTCTGTGTGGCCGACCAATTTAGCACTTAGCATCTTAGAAGTGCTAAACTAGCTTCAAGCCCACAGGCTTAACAGGTTAGTCCGTATTTTTTTACGGATTGAATCAAATAAGGGTTAGCCCGTTTAAATACGAACCTAAACGAGCCTGTTTATGCTCGCATTCACACAGACTAGGCCCGTTCCGTGTGGACCGACTCGTTTAGCACCTTTAATCAGTCGCTCTCATATTTCAGTTTTAAGTAAAATCTTTTGTGATGATAAACATAAAACTTATAAAATATTTTGATCTTAATTTAATTAATTGTTATCTATTTTATATTAGACAATAATTTTTTAATATTGTCTAATAAATGTTGTCTAAATAAAAAATAAAAGATAATATTATTAAAATTGTCATTTATTTAAACTTTGGGTAATAATTTTTTTATCGTCAAATTTGATGTTTTCATAGGTGAATAATATTGTAAAGACTATTCTTAATTTGTCACTTTCTTGTTTTAATTTATAAGATGTAAAACAGAATATTTTTCTCGTAACGCCTTAACCGTGAAGACGGTGCCATATAATTTTGTTTGGAGTAAAGCTTCCTCTTTTTTATTGGTGTCTTATGTTTTCAGTGGCCTCACAAGTCATGAAGTTGTAATTTACCAAAATTGATGCTTTATTGTTAATGAAATCTTTAATTTAATTTTAAGTATTTTATTTTTAGATTGATTACTGCATAATTTCATGTTCTCTAATACATTATATTTCTAAAATTCTATTGAAATATACCTCTAAGTTCATATTGGATATTTGCAGAAGCAGCTATTATCCTCTGCTGCGCGACCACCGACCTTACTGCAGAAAGTTTTAGACGTTGATATTTAAGAGGGTATCTTCCTTGTGTTGGAAGATTCATATCCAGTTGGGGAATATTGGAAAGTAGACTTAATACTGTTTAATGGTGTAACATTATTTCTAGTTTAATGGAGAATAGTATAACATGAATTTGTTGGTAGTGGTAAGGAGACACACCCAATGGCGGAGCTCCACAATGAGAGTCGATCTTGTATATTCTTGCAGATTTTAAGGTTAAATACATTGGTCTCTCTTTTATCTTAAATATATATATATATATATATATTTTAATTTTTGACCATTATAGACTTTATCAAATATCTCCTTCTTCCATGTTATAAAGTTTGTAGACCATTGTACTATTAATACATTTTTTTTTTGTGTGACATTATATTATATAATAATATTAGTATATTTTTAGACATTTGTTATATGCTAATATAATTTTAAACTTTTTTATCTATAATATCTTATTTCACTAAAATTTTACTATATGAGTTATGTTTCAACATGTATTAGTTTTAGCTTTAATAAAAGATCTTTATACTTTTCATAACTTTCCATTAAAAATTGTAATTTTTATGTTAAAAATTAAATATCTTTTATGCCAATTTAGTTATAATTTTTTATATATTTGTTACATATAAAATTTATACAGAATTATATTTTTTGAAAAATTATAAAATTTTATTATATATAAATTACAACTTTTTTTTAATTAATATTTTATAGAAACTCACAAAATTGTTAAGTATATATCAAGAGTTACATTTATTGAAAAAATTATTAATAATATTTATAATATAATTTTGTTTTCCATCTTTGCAACTTGATTTTTGTTCCATGACTGGAGTTCTGCATTTACCACTGGACAGACACTCACAGACCTATTGGCTTCTGTTTAAGTTAAATTTATATGAATAGGAAACGTTTGCTTTTATCATTGCAGGTTTCACGAGAATGCACTGTTAGTTCATATAAAATTTATTTGCTAGACAAACAGTATTTACCTGAGATTTTATGAATCTTCTTGAATGCCTGAATCATACTTTCAATTGGGATATGTTTGTTCATGAAAAAGTTTTATTTTTAGAAATATTTTATTTCTGAAAATTTTTTATGCCTGAAAATATTTCTTTTCATCCTTATAGGTGAAAATAAAATTTTTAACTTTCCTTCGTAAATTTTATTTCTGAACATCTTTTATATTTGTGAATAATTTTTTATCTCTTATATCAAATATGAAAAAAGTTTATTCTCATCTCACTTTTTTAAAAATAAAAAAATATAAGTAATACTAAACACATTCTTAATTTTTAAAGACGGAGGGGGAATAGTTGCCAACAGCATGTGGTTGGAGAAATCCCTTGTTAGATTAATTAAGACAACCTCTTTAAAAACATAAAATAAGAATTAATGCATCCAAGGGAGAGTTGACGTAGCACCAAGAAATACACAGAGCACGAGGATAGGGGAACGTTTTCCCTGTGAAAATGTGGTGAGGCAAAAAAAAAAAAAAAAGTAACAGATGTGAATTTCGTGGATAGGACAAAGTTTATACTCTCTCTCTCTCTCTCTCTCTCTCTCTATTTTATGAAATTATTTTTACTAATGATAAATAATATATATATGTCTAATAATTTTTTTATAACTAATATTGCCTTAAATATTTAGCTATTCTTTTAAATATATAATATAGTTTTATATAATTCATTAAAGTAATTATATTTTATATCAAATTTTATTGGGTGTGAGAATGTCAGAAGTTTTTTCAACCATGGATGGGAGGCAGGAAAGGGTTGCCAAGCCCTTGCCTGGCCCACTAATAGAAGCTCTACTAATGAAGGTAGATTTATAGGAGATTAATCCATTTGACAAAAAAAAAAAAAAAAAAACATCTTATTGGAATTATTTTACTAAAGAGGTAAGTTTTGATATAATTCAACAACATCAAATGATTCACGTTGTGTAATAGATAAGGCTATCTTGTCTGTCTTAATCATCATTTCAAACTTAGATGATGCTTTCATTGCTTTGTTTTTCTCCCTTTGTTACTTTCCTTTTTAGAAGAGGATTTCTTATCCTCTGTTTCTGCACTTTCTCCCTTCTTATCTGATAAAATTATAAAAAAAAAAAAAGGCTTCTAGAATTAAATAATTGAATCCTAAACCATGTCAAAGAACTTTCATATTTTTGGACAACCGCAGCTTGATAGGACAAGTTATGAAAAGTAATTCTTCAATTTTGGTACAGGTTGAACAAATGGATATTTTTATGGAACAATTACGTCTAGAAAACTTACAGAACAAGGAACTGGATCAATTTTTTCCTTTCCTAACAAGAGAGAACCGGTCTTGTATGACAAAGATTGAAGCATAAAATCCACAGGGGATAGCAATTTCAGAAATTCCATTATTTCCACAGCTCTTCCATTGGAATCCCGCGTTCCCGAGCGACATCACGGAACTGCCTCATTTTCTGCACAGCAACCACCGTTGCTCGGGCATTGTTGAGGGCGTTATTACTTCCAAGTTGCTTCCCCAAAGCATTCTCAACGCCTGCCATTTCTAGAACAATTCTCACAGCACCACCCGCAATAACTCCAGTACCAGGAGAAGCAGGTCTAAGCATAACCTTTGCCGCTCCATAATCTCCTTCGGATCTGAAAAAAAAAGAGAGAAAAATATTTTACTCAACAAAATAAGGAGGCCATACCAAGAGATGAGAATAATTTTATAGTTTGCAACAATACAATCCTATATACATAATATGCTAGTCAATCTGAAATGTAGAATTGCCAAAGTTACTGACACACTTCTATCTTTTAAAATGAGGATCCAACTGTCATCAGGATGGAGTTAAAACATTTCAATCTTTGAGTTACGGAACTTTTATATCAAACTTCC
Source organism: Saraca asoca (assembly GCA_026873985.1). Lineage (NCBI taxonomy): Eukaryota > Viridiplantae > Streptophyta > Magnoliopsida > Fabales > Fabaceae > Saraca > Saraca asoca. The sequence continues at coordinate 10,185 of JANHAO010009072.1, forward strand.
TTTGGATATATTCAAAGTAGGGGCTAAAAGTTACAATCAATTATAATTCTGAGCTACTATGACCTCCACAAGATATTTTTTCAATCCTTGCTGATCAGGGATGAGATTCAACGATTAAATTTTCAGCAGCAAGTGTTGCATTTGTTGGTTTTCCCAGATGGAGCGAATTCTCTCTGCAACAATTTATGGCATGGAACTAAAAGTTCAAAAAAGGGACTTGTTTTCCTTCAGTCTTTTCCAACATTAATTAATCAGAAAGGGCCAAAGCTACTACCATTATGTTCATAAAACTAAAGCTTTCGATTTTAAGAAATTTCAATGCTTATCTCAAGAAGTGACTTTCATGATTCACATGAACTTTCCACTATTTCCTGAAATTCAAGTCCCAAGAATGCCTTATAATATGAATATAAACCCTTCAGCTTTGAATTCTAAAATTTTGAATTAAGAAAGTAGAAAGCCAATAACTTTTGTATGCATGGATTACTGGCAGAATTTCAGACATGACATGAGCTATGTTATGTATATATTCCAAGCTTTCGCATAATATGTTAAGGAGGCCTCAAGTATGTGGCTCTCATGGGCTTGCAATCTGAAATTTCTGCCACCTAAAATTAGGCCAATGAACTTCAGCAATTTGACACATTTGACTTGTTTTTGCTACATCAGTCTGAAAAAACCTATAATATTGGCACATATGCTACAGTATATGAAGTTAGGAACTATATCTACTCCAGGGTATTACCATTAGTATCAGTTACAATTGAAGAACATAAAACCATAAAACACGGATTTTGTTTCACATGAAAAGATATGAGACATGCATCCATCTATTTGAACTTCTTCTGCCACAATATTTCAAAACTACATTTTAGTCCGTAATTGAGCTTGAGTTACAAGCTCTATGAGATTCTAACAAAACTAGGACCCCTTATTTTTTAGAACAGTTGATAAGGCTTAAAGTTGAATTGAAATCAATTTTTTTTTTTCTTAACAATCCACTGTAACTCCAGACTTTGTCATCAAAGATTCAAAATTACTCATATCCACAGAACCAAAATGATCGCATTATCCAAACATAAGCTCCAGCTCAATTACATGCTCTGACCAGACATCATACAATTTAGCATCAATCCTTTATCAAATCAGAACAAGTCTGTACTATATAATATTCAATTTACATTCATAAAGTACCTCAAGCAATCAACGCATGAACCACCATACAAATCAAACTGATGCAGAAAACAAGATAATGGGACAGAATTGAGAAGACATACCTATGTGGGAAAGTCAAGTACTTAGTCATAGGCACTTTGACGATATTCCTCCTTGCATTAATAGCTGACTTCTGAACAGCAGCTATGACTTCCTTAGCTTTCCCAACACCCACACCCACTTGACCCTTCTTGTCACCCACCACCACAATCGCCCTAAAACGCAATTGCTTTCCTCCTTTCACCACCTTCGTCACCCTCCTGACCTGAACCACCCTTTCCTCAAACCCATCTTTAAGTTTCTCTTTCTTTGCTTTACCAAAGCCAGTTTCTTTCTTCACCTTAGAATCCATCACAAAAACATCTTGGCCCAGAACACTGACCCCACTGTATGCAGGTCCGTATAGCTCTTCATAGGCGGCGGCGATTTCTTCTTCGGATTCCAATGGCCCCTCATCGAATGAAGGAGGGGGAACGAAGCCTTCGGGGGGTTCTGGGGGATTGAAAGGAATTTCTTCTTCTGGATTCACATTGTCGAAGAAGGAAGTGTCGATTTCATCGGAGGATTTGGATTTGGTGGCTATGGAGGAAAAAATGGAGGATGAGGAAAGAGAGAGGATAGGCTGTGGGGTTTTGGTGAAGAGAGAGAAGGTGAATTTGGTAGTGGGAAGAGGAAAGAAGCGTGAAGAGGAGTGAAAGGAGAGAGAAGAAAGGGAACTAGGAGCTGCAGAAGCTGCAGCCATTGTTGGAAACTCTGAAAATTGGAATGGAAAGAAAGCAGTGGGTTATTGGATCAGTTAGAGTAGGCTTATCCTGAACGAATAGCTCATAGAGCAGTGTGGTGGCTGACGACGGGGAGAAATAAAACTCGGGTTAAATTGTTGCAACTCTCTCTTTGATTTCATTTGATTCTTAATAAAATCCTTATAGTTAAAAAGTTATAAATTTAGTCTTTGTTTTTCATTTTTTTTAAATTAGTTATCTTGTATAATTTTCTCGACAATATTTTACTAATGTAATATAATAGTTACTGATAATTCAGAAAAAATTAAATTATTTTGTAAAATTTTCATTTTTTAAGAAAAATAATAGTCTTGTGTGTCTTACTTTCACAACCCTTAAATTACCTTATCAAAGTGTTGTTTATCATTCATGTGTACATGTTATCGGTGAGAGTTAATGAAAAGCCGATAAAAAATACTCATAGAAAAAAAATAAGAATCAAATTTAAGCTTTTAAATTATAAGACTAAATTAAAAATTAAATGAAATTATAAAGAATAATAGAGTAATTTAATTTAAAAATTACATAATTTTGCAATTATTTTATAATTTTAATTTTATTGATTTGATTTAGTTTTTGTATTTTTAATTTCAATTTTTTTTCCATAAAGGTTATACTACAAAAGAAAACTCTAATTTTTCCTAATTTGACAAAAATATATGTGCCTTCATTTTCTAGCTCCGAATGGTACACAAATCACCTTTAAAGATTAAAAAGCAATTCATTTTAATCTATTTTAATGAATTCATTTAGTGACTTGTCAAAACCTCTATTTATTTAAGTATTTAAGTATGGTCCATTACCACTGAACGAAACTTAAACTTTGATTATTTCATATATTTTACATTGGTTTGGAGAATGATGTCATTTAATGATAGGTAGGTTAAAATAATTCACGTTAATTTTTTCATCAACATGTAAAATAAAAAAAGACATTATCTTCTAACATATAACTGACGTATTGTTATTTGAAAAAAAATTTTATACATTATTTTTTTACGGCTAATCGACTTTTTTCTTTAAAAATGTTAATTTTTTATCATAAATTAACATTTTTTTTAATAACTAAAGACTTTTCTTTATTAGTAAAGACATCAGTTATTTATAAAACATAATGTCGTTAGTGGATAAAAAGACTTCGATTTTGTATAAAAATCAACAACTTTTTTCTTAAAAAAATCTACTATTTTTTACATTTTTATAAAAACATATTGTTATTTTCATTTTTGCAGAAGTAACCATTGAAACAAAATATATAATCACCTAACACAATTCTAATTTCAATAACTTTAAATTTTTTTATTAAATTAATAAAAAATTTAAGATATCATAAAATTAAATTAAAATCAAAGCATACCAAATTAATAAGTCTATACATAATAATCATTTACTTACGTTATGAGTAAATTTGCTCAATTATATTTCTCCTTTAATTAAGTCTTCTTCTATAATACAATTTTTGACATTGGTTAGAGCTTGATGTAAGAAATATTTTAAGTATTACTATGTCTATTCATATAAATCCAAGTTACATTTTTATATATACTATTCATGAGAGTCAATTTGCACATAATTTTATTTTTTAATGAAATTAACAAAATAATATTTATATTTCATATAAGCGATTAAATTAAATTTATATGAAATTGGTTGTAGCATTCATACTTGTAATACCTCAATTTTTTTTAAAATTGATTTTGATAATGAAATGGCTTTTTGGAGAATCCAAAAATGTGAATTTAAAAATTTTTGGAACTTTAAAATTGTAAATTATGAGATATGAAATGTTTTGATATAGAAGAAATAAATTATGTGAATTTTAGGAATATTCAAAAAATTGAAATTTTCGTTTCGAATACTTATAGAATAAAATCCGTGTTTTCATGATTTAGTTTCTAGGAAACTTCGGAAAAATTAAAATTAGAGCTACAAGTACCTAATGGACGCAAAATTATAGTCGTCAAAACCATCGACGATCGATGAATATATTAAATTTGGACTCAAAGTTGAAGAAATTGGTAAAGTTACTAAAAGCAAAATCACAAAGCTCGTCAAGTTAGAAAGTCAAAGTCAAAGTTAACTCAATTTTCCAATTTTGCCTTTAAAAGGTCAGTTCCCTTTCTCTTTTTCATGCTCACTTTCTGTTGCATTCCATGCAAGCCATTTAAGCACCAACTTAGAATCAAGCTCACTTTCTCTCTTTAAGTAAGCATCTTATTCCTTTATAATAAGTTTTCATATTTTTACTGCTAATTACTCTTATTTTCTTCTTCAATTTGGTATTAAAATCTTGTTGATTCATTAAGTATAATTTGAGTTATGAATTTTTGAACCCATATGAATTTCTGGTATTTTTAAGGCTCAAATCTTCTATTTCTAGCTTATTTTTACTAAATGAAATAATAATATAACGGTATTTAACTACTTGATGAAAGAAAACTCTTGAAAATCTAAGAATCTAACATGCCTTTCTTTTTTGTTTATAAAGAGTATTGAAGAACTTTTTTGGATCTTTTTACCTTTTTGTTCTTAGCTACTTCTGTGAGTAATTATTACGTCTTTTGTAAGTTATAAAATAACTAATTAATTGTGAGCCATTGAATTGTTGTTTATGTTGAGGAAAATAGGTATTATGTGCTTTTATGTCATAGATTGAGTTTGATCAGAGTTATTGATATAAATATAATTTTATAATTGGAAAAATTTGGTTTTATACTTAGTTGCATTGTGATTAAAGGGCGACTAAGGTATTAATGATAATAATGTGCAATGTTATTCAAAGGTTAGTTTGTATGACCTCATGACTTAACTAGTAATTCTAGTATGAAATATGATTACATTTGCTATTATGTATACACATTTGATTATTTGCCATAGTGCTCCTATCATCAATTTTAGCTCAAGTGTATGAACATATATCTCCAAAGTATGGCAAAAATCAAAAAATAGGTTGTCATGTTTTTGCAAAATCACAAAGCAAATCACATATATAGCAAAAACGATATACATACTCTATAATTTTTGTAACAAAAATCTCAACAGATCTAAGTCAAACTATTACACCTCTTGTGAATTGTGGTTTTCCTTCATTTGAGTGATCATGTCACTCATCTATCTTGTTATAATGTATCCACATTCCACATTTCCTTGTTGACAATGGCATTATAACAAATCAAATATATGAAATTACTTAGATTATTATAAAAGGTATTTAAGATGATAAAAAAAACTTACTTATAAGGTGATCCATTTTATGTTAATCTTTTTCCTCTAGCCACCCAATAAAAATAATTCTTAAGACATCTATTTAATCAAATTCATGCAAGAAACCAATATATTAAAAAAAGGAAATTATATATAATATAAATCCTAAAACTAATATTTAATTTACAAAATAACTTACAATTCAATTAAGTTTTTGATATTCTTGCGTAGCGGATGTCCTAAGGGATCAAGCTAAAAAATGATATTTCTCTTTGCATAAATCATTCACAACATCCAATGATGCCTATAATAACAAAATATCAAATATCACATTCAACACTTACAACTCGATAAACAGATTAAAAACACATTGCTTCTTTTTTGTTAGGACTTCTAAGATATATGTTGTTTTTTTTACTAAAGGTGGAGCCTACTAATCCAAGTACTTGTGGACATAGAAATCTGATATCTAGTCCTTTGGTCTTATAGTCATGATACAGAAACGTTTACAAGGAAAGAAAGAAACTAATTAACAAAACACTTTTGAACTGTATAATATAAATAAAATTATGAATTGAAAGTTAAAGGTAAACTCACATTTCAAAAACTAGGATGTATGATATATTTATCTTTTCCATTACTAAGAATAGCAGATGCCATCCTTGGTCATAAAAATTTCATATTCATTACCCACAACCTTTGCATCTATACAAATTTGGATAAAATCATTATTTGTCATCTTTTCAGCCACAATAGATAACCTTTTCCTTGGTTCAATATGAGGCATCTTTTGGGTCTAAGTTGGTAGAGTTAGTTGAGTCATTAATTCCTTGATCTGCTTACTCCCAACCTCCTCAGCCTCTTCCCTTTTCTCCTCCTCACTCCTTTCTTGGTAAGATGCCTAATTGACATGGATCAAATTATGAAATTTAAACATTAGAAATATGATAAAATGGGATCTTTTAAAAAAATTACTTATTAGATAGAAAATGATACCTCTATAGCCAAAGTGATAAGATTCTTTGGCCATGCGATGTAAGTCCCAATCTTTTAGCCCATTATCCCTATTTATCCATTGGCATTAGTTGTTTTGCATTTTGATATGGTGGGGGTGTTAACAATGACCTTTGCTTGACCTCTTGACTATTGTTAACATTAGGGAATGTGGCTGTGGAAAACCCTTCAATATGCCATTGTATGTTCCTCAAGCGCCAGAGGTAAAAGACATTTGGCTTTTTCCTATATAGACAAAAAAAATCAAATTGAGAAAATTGTAATGTTATTTTTCATAAAAATGAAGAAAGTTTAAGTTTTTAGTAATAGTAATTTACCTTAGTAGCTCTACAAATGGGCTGGGGTCACTTGGGTAGTTGGCTTTTTTCCTGTTAGATGGGGGAAGAGGGTGCATCTCTACTTCATCATCTACAAGCCCCAAGTTGGCGAATAACTACATGCCCATCTTCAAAATATAGGCCACCATCTTCCGATCAAAGATTTCTTCTGTCTTAGTCTGGGTCTCCTCTCTCACTTTTGGTATTACTCGAGCAGTAATCTTTATAATAAGATATTCTATAGAAAGTGATGATCCTTGAAAATGCTTTGATAATTCTCCAAAATAGGCCTTATGACCCACTTCTCCCTCAACCCCCTAACACGGTTAGGATGCTCTTGAGTTCTCAATGCATTTGTGTAATATCTTAATAAAAAAAATGTTATTGAGGGACTGAATTGAAAATTTTTAAAATTTCGTTAGGGTCGGATTATAATTTCTTATTTTTTAGAAGGGCCTATTTGAAGTTAGTGGAAAGTCATGGGGTCAAACTGTAATTTGCCCTATTTCCTTTCTTTTGTATAAATTTTCTCTAGCCAGCCTTCTTTCTCCAACAAGCTTCTGAAACTTCTCCCTGCTTTTCTATGCTATTTTCTTCCTTGGCTGATCTCCATCCACCATCTTCGACGAACTCTGGCAAGCTAGGACCGTTGGCTTTCCTTTTCTGACATCTTCTCCATGCTTCTTCCTCTCGATGTGTGTTGCTCTTTTAAAAGTTTGACTATTGTTGTTACATTCAGTCGGTATTTCTACCTTCGATTTCTTATCGTTTGATGAGCTGATCGTTGGTCTTTTTTGCCGGCCATCTCCCTCACCTTCCTCTAGCAACTCTTCTTTCTAGTTCGGCTTATGGTAGTCTTCTTTCTCTTTCTCTAGCTAGTTTGGCCAGCAGCTTCCATAGCTCACCAATGGCATCCCAGCTTTGATTGACCTGGCTACTGACACTTTGGACTCCGGTGAGTAATCCTAGAATAAAAAATTTATTCTATAGCAACCCTATAGCTAGTTTTCAAGATGGGGTAGTTGAAACCCTCATTGTGCAAAGTTAATGAAAGTTGAAAATTTTCTTATGAATTCGATCTAGATATATTCCTTTGGACGGAACAAGCTCACCAACGTCAGATTTTGGAGCTTTAGCTGACTTAATTTTCTAAGGATTTTCTAAGGTAAGTGGACAATCCTCTTCACTTAACAATCCCATGTGTAAATATAAAATAATTTTATTATATAAAATATTGTTAGTCTTTTTTTAAATAATGAGATTTTCCTATATGTTGAAATGGGTTGGAAAGTATATTTATATGTGTATGTGTACATGAAATGGTTTGCCATGCTAAATTTATGTATTTTCATCTTGTTTCATATTATTGAAATTGATAATACTACTTTTCTATATGATGAATAATTATGAAAATGCATGAATAGATTTATGTATGTTTTAATAAATGTTGTTTACCCGAAATAGTATTTTCATGTTACATGATATTTTTAGATTATTGGTTTGAGATATTGGACTTATTAAAAAATTTATTAGTAACCCTAAAGTGCAGTTGTAAACAAAACATTATACAGACATGATGGATGGATTGGAGTGGTGTGATGGAGTTATATTTATGATGTATGGTTACCTTTGGGAATTTTTCCATTAGGGTTCCAATTGGTTGTTTTGCATAAGCCTTATTATATTTTATAAACTTATTGTACATTTTCTTATGTTCTTATCGTGGTGGATATTTTTCATAATATCATGTATTGTTGTAGATTTGATTTTGTTAAATGTCACATTACAATTGTTTAACTATCTTAATGGATGAAGCTTCCAAACTTGTTATGATATTATGACATCTAAATGGGTAAGCATATTTACACAACTATATATATATATATATATATACTTTTGAACATGATTTTTAAATGGGATTCTTAGGTGAACATGGGATTGTTTACTCACTGAGTTTCTATGAAACTCACTTCTTTCTTTTTCATATTTTT
>JANHAO010009073.1:0-18722 GCA_026873985.1 Saraca asoca
CTCTTACAATCATCAATCTTTCACAAGCTCACTGGATCAAATCTGTTTCAGTTTATCATAGTTGGTTTGAGATTTCCATCTCAAATATTGGTATTGTATTTTTCAATCCTTTTCTTTATTCTATTTTGTTTATTTGAGATTTCTAGGTATTAGAAATCTGTATAGGTTTAGAAAAGCCTATTGTAAATCTTCTAGGTTAGCAAGAAACCTGTTAATCTCTTGTGATTTGATGTAAAGACTGGCATTTCAGGAGCCTATCAATCCTGATAGTTTTTGTTTCTAATTCAGAGGTCTTTCGGTTGACAAAGATCAAGTGGAGTAAACTTGAATTGCGGTTTCAATTCGCAATTCAAGTTGAACCACTTTAAAAAATTTGCAATTCAAGTTGAACCACTTTAAAAATTTCTATTTTCAATTTTTCTTCATTATCTGCACTTTAATTATTTTTACTGTTAATTCTCTATCTTTATTATCTGTACAATTGTTGACTTTCATATTTTTACATAATAAATCAATAAAAATAATTTTTGATACTAGTGTATACAATTCTCCATCGAGATAAGGGCAAGATCTTTTTTATTTCCGTAATTTCAAATTATTCTTATTAGGACCATCATAATCAATAATAATAACTTTACATCTTCAAAAAATACAAACTTTTTGTCAAACATTAATGTTTCATCAAAAAATTTAAAACTTTTAATTTCTATAATAGATAAAATTACAAACAAAGAAATTCAAAAGGAATATTTATTAAAACCTAAAAAAATAATTGATCATGAAGAAAATAAAAGAAAAATAGAGCCACATAACCTACAAGAAATATTCAATAATTTTGATAATAAAATTACTAGTCAAGATTTGCAAATAGAAATTAATAATATAAAAGAGATAAAGAGAAAAGCAATATTAGAAGAAGAAGGACAAATTTATCAAAATCAAGAGGATTCTTACAAAGAAATTGTTCACAGAGGTTGCTTAGAAATGGATCTATCATAGTTAGAAGTATTTAGCATTTAGAATTTTAAAGGTCAAGACCTTCAAGATCTTATAGATACCTTCCAAGACCTCATTATAAGCATATGCATCATAGTGTTTATATTTTCAAAATTGCCAGCTCAAAAGCTTATAAATACTTACAAACTTTCATTCCAAGCATATAAGCATTTTCTCTAAAAGTTTTCAAAAATCTAGCATCTTGCATTTTTAAAAGTTTTAGTCTTCTAAACTTATCTAGTTTTAAAGGTCAAAATGAGTTAAGAAGAATTTTCTTTGATACAAAATTCTTTAAGACTTATCTCTCCTTTGCCTTATTCAATATTTCCAAAAGATCTTCCTCAAGAACTTAAAGAGAATATTTATTCAAAAACACAGAGATCTGGACAAAAATCTCAAAAATTTATATTTGAAATTTTGTCTTCAATAACTAAAAATTCGCTTCCTGGAATGACTATCTCCTGGGATGATGAATATGTATGGACAGAAGAGATAGTATTTTGTTCAAAAGTTAATCCAAACTACCAAAAAAAAAAAAGAATTGATTTCCTACATTCTTCATGCCCATGTAATCTTGCCTTTATCATTCTTTGTATCAATATAGACCTTGACATCTTCAATAACATCAATATCAATAACCAAGAAAAACCAATTATTATTACCCCTCAAACCCTCCTTGATTATGATCATTTCAGTCAGATAATCTTTACCCATCCTCAACAGGCTCTTGATTTTGGAAGAAAATTAAAATTTTGTTCAAAATGCTTTTTCTACCAAAACTGTAGAAACCAAATGTCCAATTATTAATCCAAAGTATTCCCCCTAAATGGACCCCTTTAGGAAAGTTTATTCTTGCTCAACATCATATAAGGATTACTACTTTTCAACATCATAAACTAGATTTACTAGAAAATCAAAGGCCATGGCCTTGTTCTAGAATAATTAAAGAACAACTTTTAATAGCCAAAGTAAGAAAAATAGCATGGAGTCAATTTCAACGGCCTATACAAGTTGGTACCAAATTATTAGGAGCAGATTTATATCAACAAATTGTAACATATAAAGATCATCTTCCAAGGATACTCCTCAACTATGAAATATCATCAGTCCCTAAAGAATTTGTTCAAAAAGAATATGAAAAATATCAGAAGTGGTATTTTGATGGTTTCTAGAATAATAGTGATCAAGATGAAGATATTTAGTCCAAGATCTCTGTTTTCCACTTGCAAGACTTGTAGCCATATGGCCAAATTTCCACCTCCAAGACTTGTAGTTTCAAAAAGTTCTCTTAACCATGTCCCTTATAACCTTTTCCCCCCCCTCTCTCTCTCTCTCACACACATACACACAAAATTTGTAATCTTTTTTTTCAATTATCAAAATCTTGTATCCAAGTTCAAGCATCAATAATATTTCATAAGTTTTTCATCTATCGTGCTCTTATTTCTATTATTGCTTTAAATTCTTATATCATGTTTGTCATATATTTCATTATTGTGTTGTTACCTTGCTCAATTATTTTTAATATATATGCATTATTTTCAATTGTTTTCAATATGTATGCATTATTTTCTATAGACAAAAAATTAATCTAGAGCTGCCTGAGTAGCTTCACCCCATTTCCAACATGTATACTTTATTTTCAATAATTAAGAGAATGATCCAGAGCTCCCTGAGCAACTCCACCCCACTTGAGGAATGTGTGGCACTTAGTTTGATCACATTGCACTTATTCATTTAATATTTAAGAAGAAGTTAGCTAATAGATTATACATTATTTTAATTTCAAAAATAATAGATAATTTTTATAATTTATATTACATCAAGGTAGCTATAAATAATAAATCATATATAACTCATCAATTCACGTATATACAAGTTGTGTTTATGCAATTCAAGCATATATAGATAAGGTTATAATATTTTGATTGAGAGGGGTCATTCCTTTTATTCACATAAAAGTGTTATTATCAGATTCAAGTGTTTAGGGGAGGTATTAAGTTAGATGGTCGTACTCCTTAACTAGTGTTTTGATGTCTATTTGGGTAATCAAACACTCCTCCCTAAAAAGTAACACAAGTAGATATTTTTTTTTTGAGTTGAATAATTTTTTTATTAACTTAGAAGTTTTAATGTATCATATTATATTAATGCAAAAATGAAAATTTAAGAATCATAATAATGTATTTATTTATTTATATTAAATAAGTTATTTTAGTAAAAATTATATAAACATCTTCAAAATAAGAAAAATCAAAATGTTTATTTACATGTTCTTTTTTTTGAAATTTTCACTATATAATCTTTTTTTTTTCAAGTTTTATTTTTGTGTCAATTTTTGTCTAAATATGTAGATATTTGCTTTTTAAATTTGGCCACAAGTTTTGATTGATGACATTTTCTCCTATTTGAAAAATGTTGATTTCTTCATTCATGATTCAATTTGACACAATTTGAAAGAATTTTAAATATCCTTTTGAGCTATTTTTTCAATTCGTTTTTTCCCTTGTTTCTTTGTACTTTGTTAATATTTTGCTTTCTACATATCATTTTGACATTGTTTTTTGGAAGTTTTTGATATATTCCTTTTCAACTCTTTTTTTGAGCATTCTTTTGTTTATTATGACTTATTGTTGATGAAAGTGAGTTGTTTTTATAACTTTCAATATGATTGTTTTTGTAATTGAGCATGAGTTAGGCATTTTGAATGTGTTTATTATAAATATGCTTCACATCCAATTTCTCATTTCATCGACATGAGAATGATAAGTCTCCTGGATTGTTTGGGTATGAGTTTCATTTTCTTATTGATAAAACATGATTTGCTTGTAAGTCTTACTTCTTGCTTATAATTTGCTGGCTTAGTCTGGATAATAGTTATACCTTATTGTGTGCTTTATTACTTGAATAACATCAGTTCTTAAATAAGAACATGTTATCTCCACAATCATTTGAATATGATATCTTGATGGAATCCCTTGCCATGGTTGATAAGGTACAACAAAGAGTGATTTATCACTTTTGTTCTAGTTTGCACATGCTTATGTTGTTCAAATTCATTGTTATGAGCTCCTTGTGATTAAATTCTACCGCTTTCAAAGCAATGTGAGTTTAAGTTATTGTCATAAGTTAATCTTTGTGACTAATTGAATGTCTTTGAATTTAAGAATATCACACTAAGATAAAATAAAATGCATTTGTTAGATAGTTCCTCATTAAACACAGATTATGCTCTCAAACTATTTTAGACTTAAAAAGATTTTGTTTGCTCCACAAATCTTTCTTGATGTGCCTTGTTGATTACCTTTATTGTTATTATATGGATTGGTACCCTTGGATTTACATAGCTCTTTATGCGAATAGACTCTTGATAGGGATAAGATTTAACATGTTTTATCAATGCTTCATTACTCTTGGAGTTTTAGGAATCAAATTGCAACAATTATAATGTAAAACATAACTTCTCCATTAAAATCCTTATTAACACCCTTGTTGACTCTGTGCGCCTCCTTTTAATGCTAGGCTTGTAGGGCAATTAAGGTATCCTTTTGTGAGTATTTTGTCACTTTATGTGGCCTATTACATAAGAAATAGGTTATAGTCTTGGACTTTTCTTTGTTGTTAGATGATCGGGATGATGTTGAGACTTGTAAGTGAGAAGACATTCTATTGCTTCCTTCCTCACTCTTGGTTGTCACTCTTGCTTAATTAGCCACCATTAATAGTGTGTGAGCCCTTTCAATTCGAGGTAGGAAAGCTAATGTTGTAGTTTAATAGGCCACCACCAACATTAACTTTCACCTTTTTTGTGAGGTTTGAATTTTTCTCCTTTGGAGTTTCATGATAGGTTCTCGTGATAAACCATTAACAGAATAAAATAGCTTGTCCTTTTCAGCCATGTCCTTTATGTCTAATATGATAGCTATGAACTTCCTCAAGTCATCCCATAAACTCTATTACTAGATTTTCAAGTGTGTAGGGGAGGTATCAAGTCATCACTTGTATCCTAAGACAAGTGCCTTGATATTCACTTGAGTTATTAAATACTCCTCTTAAAGAACAATTTAAGCTGAAGACATAATGATCCAAAAATATATGTTTTTTTAAATTCACATAAAGGCTTTTTCTTTTTTTTTTGTAGAAAGGTTCTAATGTGATATAATACATTGATGTGAAGATAAAAATCCAAAGATCACAATCATATGTTTATTTAATTGCATTGGACAAATTAATTTTATCAAAAAATTATATAAATGTTTTCAAATTTGTACCATATGATCTCTTTATGTTTGATTTTTATGTTAAGTTTCATCTAAATTCAAGCTCATTTGCTTGCCAAATTTGGTTAGAAGTTTCCATTTGTGACCTTTTTCCCTATTAGAAAAATGACAACGTCTTCATTGATGACTTAATGTGACATAATTTTAAGAGAATTTTTAATTTGTTTCCCTGGGCTTCCTCTTTGATTGTCTTTTTATTAATGTTTTGTCTTCAAGATATTTGACATTGCTCATTGAAAGTCTTTGTTATGATTTTCTTCAACACTTTTGCTTGTCTTCCTATATGATGATGAAAAGTGAGTTATTTTTATAACTTGAGATTATGGCTTTTGTTGTTGAGCATGAGCTAGGCATTTTTGGTGTGCCTATTATCAATATGTCTCACATTCAATTTTCCATTCTATAGATGACTTGTTGACAAAACATGACAAGTTTGTTTGTGTTGTTTTGACAATCCATCTATATTTCTTTATGTACTTCATTATTCAAATAACATCATGCCTCAAATAATAACTTTACACCTGCTCGTGCTTTCCAAGGTCATTGCAACAAGTCACTTTTGTGAATAAACTCTAGCTTTCTCAAAGTCATTGTTGCAAGTTGATCTTCGCGATTAAGTAAATAGAACATCACAATAAAATAAAATAAAATAAAATTTATGCATTAGGCAATTGCTCGTTAAACGCACTATGCCCTTTGGCTTCTTCATAAACCTCTACTTAAAAAGGATTCATTTACTTCAAACATCTTTCTTAATGTGCCTCATCCCTTATCTTCGCTATTACTATGTATACTGGTATCTTTGAACTTGCATAACTTCTTATGTGAAAGGACTCTCGGTAGGGATGAGATTTATCATTTTTGTTATTGTCTTACTATTATAAGGGTTATAGGAATTAGATTATATAGATCTTAGTGCAAGATGTATCTTTTTCATTTAAATCTTCATTGTCACCTTTTTCTTCCTTATGAAGTTTGGCTTTTAAGGCATTTAGAGTAGCTTTTTATGGATACTTTGTCAGTCTATGTGGCCCATTGCATAAGAAATAGGCAATGGTATTGGACTTCCCTTTGCTGCTAGATGTTCAAGATGATGTTGAAACTTCTAAGTGAGAGGATAATCTATTGCCTCTTTTCCTATTCTTGGATTTGCTAACCTTTCCTAACTAACGACCACTAGTAGAATGCAAGCCCTTTTCATGGGATTTAAAGGTAAGAAAGCTAATATCATAGTTAAATAAGTGCTCAGTTATGATCATTTTTTTTAAGGCTTTAAATTCCTTCTCTTTTGGTGTTCCATTGTAACTTCTTGCGATAAACCATCAACAGATCATAATAGCTTATCTTTTTTAGTCATGTCCCTTATGTCCAATATGATAGTTGTGAACTTTTTCACATAGTTTCACAACCCTTGATATTAGACTCTCAAGTGTATAGGGGAGACACCAAGCTACCACTTGTATACTAAGACTAGTGTTTCAATGTTCGCTCAAGTAATGAGACATTCCCTTTAAAGAATATTCTAAGCTAAAGATATAATGACTAAGTAGACATTTTTTTTTTAGTTAACATAAATGTTTTTCTTCTAACTTGGAAGGGTCTTAATGTGTTATAATATATTGAAGTGAAGTTAAAGATATAAAGATTACAATCATGTCCTTACATAGTCAGACTAGATAAGTTATTTTTGTCAAAATTACATAAATGCTCTCAAAACTGGAAAAATAAGAAAAATAATTTATATATGTCTTTTCTTTCAAATTTGCACTGCGTGATCTTTTCTTTATGTTTAATTTTTATGTCAAGTTTCATCCAAATTCAAGTGCTTTTATTGTTCAATTTGGTCACAAGTCGCGATTTGTGACATTTTTTCCCACTTGGGAAATAACGATGTCCTCATTGATGACTTAATCTAATATAATTTTAAAAGAATTTTCAGTCTACTTCTTTCGAGCTCTTCCTTTGACTTCCTTTTTGTCATTTTTTTTTTTGTATTTTGTCAATATTTGTCTTCAAGAGGCCTGACACTATTCATTGAAAGTCTTTAATATGTTTTTCTTTAGCTCTTTGTAGGATTTCTTTTGTTTGTCTCCTTGACTTAATGATGAAAAGTGAGTTGTTTCTATAAATTTTGAGATAATGATCCTTGTAATTAATCATAAGTTAGCATGATGGCCTTTATTAATAAAACATGGCCTTCTTGCAGTTGCTCACAAGTCTGTTTGTTTGATTTTGACAATCCATCATATTTTATTATGTATTTTGTTATTCAAACAATACCATTCTTTGAATAACAACTTGACACTTGCTTGTTGTCTTTACGAGCAATTGAACATGACATTTTAATGGTATTTCTTTATTATGGCTAATAGGGTTGAACAAAGAGCTATCAATCACTTTTGTTTTAGTTTGCATTTGGTTGTGTTCTTCAAGGTTATTGTCATAAACTCTTCTTGTGACTAAACTTCAAAACTTTCAAAGTAATGCGAGCTTAGGTATTTGTTGCAAGTTTATCCTCACAATTAAGTTGATATCTTTGCATGCAATAACAACCTAATAAGATAAAATAAAATGTATGTATCCTAGTCCCCCTTCGAGCACATATTAAGACAAGGATTTGCTTATTCCATACATCTCTATTGATATGTTTTGTCCACTACTTTCATTGTTGCTAGGCAAGTTGGTATCATTGGACTTGTGTAGCTCTTTTTGTGAATAGACCTTTAGTAGGGATAACTTTTATCACGCTTTGTGTTTATAAAGCATTTAGGGTAGTCTTTTATGGATACTGTGCCATTTCATATCACGCATTGCATAAAAAATAGTCTACAGTCTTAGATTTTCTTTTGTTGTAAGATGTCTAGGATGATATTGAAACTTGTAAGTGGAAAGACATTATTGCCTCCTTTCCCATTTTTGGATTTGCCACCCATTGCACTTACTATTGTCTCATTCATTGGTTTCATATGATTCCTTACTTACATTTTCTTTTCATTCTTTTTTTCATATGTTCATAACTGATCCTTTATTTTTAGTTACGATTTCTAACTATTGTAGATTTATTTTTTTCTAATGTATCATATTCCTTTATATCTTCCCTAAACTCATTGTGAAGCATACTAGCATACACTAGATGCTTAGTTATATACTTATAACATACATATCAAATCATTTACATTCTATCTTAGATTCTATTTAAGTTCTTATGCATATTGAGCATATCACATGATTCAAGTATAACATCCATAAAAAAAAAAATTAATAGGTACCTATTAGGGCATTCACACTAATTGGGTCACTGTCATGTCTCATGTAAGTCCCAAAGAGATAAACATTCAAAGATGTCATTTCTTGTCACTCCCCTTATCTTATATCTTAGTCTATCCTATTCTTATTTTATTCTTTTTTTTTTTGAATTCTTTCTTTATTCCATTTCATATTTCATATAAGGTTGCATATGGTATATAATGAAAAGGTTTATACAATCATGAAAAGAAATCTCATATGTTCATAAACTCAAAGCTTAAATCTATGCATCACTTTAGAGTACACTATCTATATGAAATCAATCAATTAAAGGAAATCAAAACATAATTTGCAATCGTAACATAAATATAAAACATGTTTCTTAATGTCTTAATTAGAATCTTATTCTAAATTTGAAACTGTTGTATCTTGTATATTCTCTAAGTGTTCCATAATGTGATTCATCTTTTCTTTTATATCTACATCAAAGGTCTGGATCTTTTAATCTATTATCTCAAGTCATTGATCTACTATTCTTATTTGTGCTGATACAGCCTTAAGGAGATTATAGGTTTTGGTGAGGGTTTTCTCTTTTGGTGGCGTGTTCCTTTGGGCTCTTGTCCGACAAGTCCTCAAAATTGGTATCCTTCTTTATCCACTATAACTATTGCTTCATGTTTAATTTCTTGTTTATGTTTGTTTATTATCTCTCATTTTGGTTTTCGGGATCCACTGATCTTTAATCATCCTATAGTCCAATTTAAAAAACATATTCATGGAGATGAATTCCAGATGTCATCCTTTAAAATTTTTAAATTCACATCCAAAGTTAATTAAAATAATCGTGATAATTAATTCATATGGCAAAGATCTCTGAGTGTGTTGTCGAGTCATAATTAACATGTACTTTGGTAAGTTGCATTTCCTTCTATCTCAGAATCAATAAACGTAGTTCCAACTAAAAAGAACAGGTCACCTATCAACGTGGTTCGCCTTTTTCTTAGATTTCTTTTGTCCTTGCCACGAAGATCGTGGCAATTGAACCCTCTACGCACAAAGAATTCATGAATAATTGTAGCGTTTGGTTGTTTAATTTGCGGTAACCGGTAGAGATGAATAATACTTTTAGTAACCAGTAGTTATGAACAATACTGTTAATGGAATTTAATGAATGTTGATATAGAATTTTCATACCATATTTATGTATAAGGAAAAATATCTCCATTTCAAGTAAATTAGTATTGTACAATTAAAATAATTAGAGTAGTGCAACAACATAAACAATTTAGTGTGAAAAGTCTTAAACTTTAGGGAGAAATATATGTAAAGGTTTTTAACCATAATACTATAACTTCCTAGCCACTATTTTTATATCTTTCTTAAACCTCAAAGAAGATTTTCACACCTTAATAGGTACTTACACTATATTTCTGTTATATATCAAATCTTTAGTCAATATAAATATTTATAATTCCAATATTTTATTAGGAAGCAATTAAAATTTTATTTTAACACAAAAACATAATTTAAATAGAAAGATAATTCATAATAAAAATTAATACCAATTGATAATCATTAGAATTTGGTTATGAAATTACAATTTTCTTTTGTACATTTTGTTAAAAGATTGAGAAATTTTTTTTTTTAAAAAAAAGCGATGTAAGTTTTCATTATAAGTTGAAAACAAACAGAACATAATATCACCGGTAGTCGTCATTATACATGAAATAATAATGATTACAGCGATTTTCGTCTCAAAAGCACGACCACCGTCGACAGAATTATTAAATCCTCCGCCAGGCATGGATTTTTCCGATTAAAAAATTATATTCTTATCCATAACTTTGAGGAAGAAAAACAATGATTTGCAAAAATAACTCTGAAGGGGGAGAGAAGGAAGACCATTTTGGATTTTTTGGGAGCGGAATGAGGTGAGGGAGTATTTATATGCTCAGAGGCACAAGGTAGCGTTGAGACTTTTGGCAATCATATTTAATTTAATTTAATATAAAATAGGTAGACTGTAACTTTTTGTGATACACCTTGCATAAGGATACGGAACTAGGAGCACGCAAACACTACCGTTGGATCAAAGATTCAGAATTAGATTAGTATAAGATTAAGTTTTGAAGAATCCTAATTACTTATGGTAAGCAACTAAACTATTATCCATGTGAATAAAGACTTTTATATATTCAAGGTGAATAGAGTTTATTAACAATTGACATTGGGTGTTATGTGAAAACAAGGACAGGACTGCGGTGTGGTTTCCTACTTCATAGAATGAAATTACAAGAATGATTTATGATATGATATTTGATTTGACATAAAATTAAATAATGTCATACAAAAGTTGTAGATTCATAATAAATAGTTGCAAATTTTATATAATATCATGTATCTTTTTTCAAAATAGTTGCAATTTAGTAAGGAAAAAAAGTTTATAGCACTACAATATTTTTGATCTTTGGCAATATTAAACTTTGCAACAATAAAAAATTGTTGCCTATAACTAGAATAGGCAATATTTTTTCTTATTGTTGCCTTTGTTTTTAATTTTAAACAATAATCACTTAAAATCATTGTCATAAATATAATAGATAATAGCTTTTTGAGTGCTGCCAAAAATTTTAATGACTATGTGGACTCAGACGTTGTCATTACTCTTCTTCCACTCACTCACTTTTCTGCACGAAGTAGAATTTTTCATTCCTCAGATATAGAGCAACCAAAAAAACATCCCAAGAAAGCAGCTTGTAAGATCTGATCAAATTCATTCAAGTTCTTCTCTTCCTCTCTCAAACTGTCTATCT
Organism: Saraca asoca; assembly: GCA_026873985.1. Lineage (NCBI taxonomy): Eukaryota > Viridiplantae > Streptophyta > Magnoliopsida > Fabales > Fabaceae > Saraca > Saraca asoca. Next base: position 11,336 of record JANHAO010009073.1, read on the forward strand.
CCATTCTCCTCTTTCTCTTTCACCATTCTCCCACTTCTCTCAAATTCTTCAAATTTAGGTATATATCGCTTTGAAATTCGAGTTCTAAAATCGGTTTGCCCTTTAGGGTTTCATTGGAATCGGCCTTAGTGGTTGAATTTCTGCAATAAATGTGTGGGATCGTGGCCTAGGGTTCGTAAACTTCTCAGGTTTAAACTCCAAGTGCATAAAGCTTTGGTGCTTCCTATGTTTCAACAAATATTTTAATTGCCTTTTAATATTTCTTTGGATTCTCCTTTGTTTTAATCCCCCTCCTCTCATGGCTTATTCATCAATCCAAGTTTTCTCTCTCTCTTTAACAAACTCTGTCTATCCCTAAACTTTGTCTTCTCTTCTCTTTGAGAAGGTTCACATACATTGGTAATATGAGCTTGTTTTTCTGTTGATTCTACTTTGATTACATCCAAATTTTCAGTAATTGAGTTCTACTTCTTTCAATTTGCTTTTTTTTTCTTAGCGTAACTTTTGTTTTTTTTTTCTTTTTTGCTTCTAATTAGTATATGGCTAGAAACATGAAATGCAACGTGAAATTTTTATTTTTTGTGATTAGTTTGGTTTCTAAGAAAATGAACCAATAGGAAGGAAAGGAAAATTTGAATCTTGCTCTTTGTTTCTTATGTAATATACTGGTTTTAGTCTTGTAACAATGGTATGATGTTTAGCAAAAGTGGCTCTTCAGAATTCTCAATTATTTCTGGATGAATTGATTTAGGTGCTTGGGTGATTAATATATCTCATCTATTTTTTTTATTGTTCATTTTTCTTATTTTATTTAGGAAAGACTATTCATGGCTTATTCTGGGATTAATTGTCTTGATTTCTAGTTGTGTAAACCTTGGTTACTCTGAAATGATTTCTTTCATCTAAATTCGATGTTTAACCTTGGCACTTGGTTTTTCTAGTCAAGAGAAGTTAGTTTCCATGGATAGGTTTAGTGAAGTGGTCTTGTCTGAATCTGTAGTCATGGATAATAATAATGGGTATATATTGTGCTCAAATTCTTATGGTACCTTCTCAATTCTACTGACTAACATGGTGAATGTTATTGTTTTCGTTTCCTAATTTTTTTCAATGAAATTGTGTGCTTATTGGAATTTACTTGATCTTGCACTTTTTATTGAAATATATGTCTTTTCACTTGGAGTTCTAGGGATCTTTTTGTTGAGGTTTATGACATGATAAAATGCTAAATTCTTAAATTTTTACTGCAGCTCCTTGTTCAAGAAATGGGCTCTATTTGAAGTAAATGTTATGAAAATGGATTTACATGTGATATGCTAAATTCAGGAATAGTCAACTAGAGTTTTGAGTGTTGTAACATGTTGACAAAATCATCAGTGTTTTTAGATCACTTCTACAATGAAAATTGCATTGTTGATTATATGAAACCCTTCATGTGTAACACCTGGACAATTTAAAAAAAAAATTAAAATAAAAAAAAAATAATAAAATTTAAAATTTTAGAAGGATTAAAATGAAAAAAATTGATAGGGGTTAAATTGAAAAGTTTTGTTTGGATGGGATAAATTTCGAAATAACATAAAGTTCAAGGGTCAAACTGAAAATTTTGGGAAACAGGCCTAGCCAGTAGTCGGTTCCCTGGGTTGATATTTTTGCTGACTTTTGTAGATTTCCCCAGCCTTTCCCTAGTTTCTTTTAATTCTTCTTCCTCTTCGGGCTTCTTCGTTCTGGCTTCCTCCAGAACTTTCCAGAGCCTTACATCACGTCGGCCATTTCTTTATTTTTCGACATCTTCTTCCGACAAGCCCAATGCCGGCTTGCTTCTCTTCTTCTTTAGCTCTCTTCTTTCTGGCACGGTGGCACATGCTGACTATGTTTGGTTTCGACTGAAGCTTCTTGTCGCATTTTCGCCACCGGTGCTATAGCTCGACACCGTCTGAGCTTTCCTTTCTCGGTGACATGCCTCTTTCTCTTCCCAGTGAGCTTTTATGGCAAACAAACTAGTAGCTCGAGTTGGCTTCTATCTTGGCTCCCCTGTGTGCTTAAAGTTTGACCAGTAATGGCTTTTGGGCCGCCGGCAGTGTTTCTGCCGTCGATGAGCTGAGAGGTGAGACTTTGAAATACGGTGAGTAATCCTAGATCATTAGTTTTATTCCATAGTACTCCGATTAGAAGTTGTCAAGAAATTTATGTGAATGATTGAAAATGCAATGATAACAAAATTGAGTAATTTGGTTATAAATTTACTTTTGAAATACTTCTCAGTAATTATAGAAATTTAAATGTTGGAATTCTTATCAATATTGTAGTTTGATTGTGAATAGATAATTTAATTTGCTTGAATGCATAAATTCTAGTTTGTTAATTATTGAATCTATTTGGGTTGCTGTCTAAATTTGAAGTTTCTGGTTTGTTGTGATTGGGGTTGTTGTATTCTGACTTGCTGTATTTGACTGTTGTATGAATTTGTATTCCAAATGCTCAATAGGATGAAAGTTTAGTTTGAGCTACTGTGTGTTTAATTTACTGCTGCGTATATTTTGCTGGGCATATAACCTACAATATTTGTCTGTGAATGCCCTGTATTGTGATTTGACTGTTAGATAGAAATACTTCTTGTATTATGTTGTGATTGAATTCTGGATACCCAATAGGTTATTATTGTCTAGTTTGGCCACTGCGTGTCTATTTATTTGTTATATAAGTTTGTGATAGGCGTGCGACCCTTGTTATGTATTAAGGTCTTGAGCCTGGGTGTCCAGGTTATAGGGGAAACTCTGTCGAATTTTCTATTGAAATAGACGTGTATTCATGAGTCAGGCTTGTAGTAGGTTCCTACGGGTGGCCTGCTATACCAGTCACGAAGCCCTGAGCGGGTCGTGACATCATGCTACTTTTTAACACCAACCCATGTCTGCAAACTAGGTTCCAACACCATGTTGACAGTGTAGACATATCTGCATGGAATTTGTTGTTGTGTTTTTGAAGAGTTCTTGGTTATAGCGTTGCAATTCTAATGATGGAAAGGTTAGTTGATTCTCTTGCCTTGACTAACATAGTGTTGTTGGATTTTCAGTTTTTTATCAAATTATTTTATTTATGTTTTTCTCTTTTTCTTTGGATATAAAATTTTGATCGAGCTTGGTGATGGTCCTTGTGGAAATGTATATAAGGCCAAGGATATGAATACATATGAGATTGTGAGCCACTCTGTCAACTTCACTATGTGAATCTATTTATGTTCTTTTTCTATATTTGTTATGACTCATCTTTCACTAGGATGGAAATATAATTCTCTTGTTTTGTCTATTAGGTTGCTGTCAAAAAGTTGAAAAGGAAGTTTAATTTTTGGGAAGAATACACATATTTAAGAGAGATTAAGGTATGTGCTAAAGTAAATTATGGTAGTTATAAGGTTTGACTTTCTGTGATGCAGAAATTAGCCTTACAAAAATAGGATAGGTTAACTGCATTAGCTCTACAATGCTAATCTTTACAAGAAGTGAACCTCACTGATTGAGGATCTTTGACAAATGGGTTGGTTTTCTTTCTTACACATATAAAATTGAATAGCAATGCATGAAGTTTATCCTATATCTTTGACAAATGGTCTGGTTTTCTTTTTTACAAATTAAATAAATGCCTATGATTAACAACAATGTAAAAGCGTTACCTATATTTTGAAAATCATTGCCTATGATTAATTGGTAACGATTTTTACATGTTGCCTTTAATATAATTGGCACCACTTATTAACCGTTGCTTATATGTTGTAAGCAACAGTTTAAAAGCGTTGCTTATGATCATTTGGTCATGGTTTTTATATGCTACCTTTAATATAATTGGCAACACTTGTTAACTATTGTTTATTCTAGCAACGGTGAGAAAATATTGTCAAATGACATAAGAAAAACCATTGCTTATAACTAAATAATAACCAACGATTTTCTCAGCTGTTGCCAGAAACCTCAGAAAAATCATTGCCTAAAAGAATAGATAACGCTTGATAAGAGCATGGCAAAAAACTGTTGCCTATTCTTATAGACAACAATTTTCACATTTTAGGCAATAGTTTTTGCACATTGCCAAAAGCAAAAAAATGTTGTAGTATAGGCATATGCTCATTGAGGGTTTTAAGTATGGTGGCTATTTTAACAAAAATCCTTAAATTATGGCCAAGATTAATATATTGATAACTGTCAAATGATAGTGGATTATTATATAAATTATTTATTAAGTTGACTATTTGATTTAAATGTTTAGTAACTTTATATATATATATATATATATATTCTTAATAAAGTCTTGTTCATGTGTTAGATTTTGTGAATTATTTAAAATTATATCACATCACTTCTTTATCAAATTCTATTTATCATATCAATTTTTTAAAGTCATATGTAATCAATAAATCCTTATTTGTCTCATTTAATTAATCAAGATAAATAATTTAATTTATAATTATTTTGATTAATTATTAAATAATTTAAACATATTTATGAAATAAAAAATTTATATCACTAATATCATATATATAACTGGAAGATCTCAGTTCTATTATCTCTATATATCAATTACGTGGTATATAACCTAAAAAAAAAAAAATTCCAAATAAGAATTGTTTTCTGCGTAAAAACAACTACTAATCATGGAAAGAATTCGGCTCTTATGCAAACAAACTTATGGCAGAGAGAAGAAGAAAAATCATATTATTAATATTCTATTCACTAAATTCTAAATCCTAAGTCAGCGGACAAAATTATTAATAACTTCCTAAACCACCAAAATCTACCGGTTTCCCACCAAATCACAACTGGGAAGCAGGATCAAATCCAGCAACACGCCCATTTTTCACAGGGCCATAAACAATAACATCATCATCATCCGCAAACCTCTTCCAGAACCAATGTTGCTTCCACACTCTCTCCGTCATCTCTTCGATCGGTACGTTCTTCGTCTCCGGTATGAGGAACAGCACAAATATCGACATTATCAGGACCCAACATGAGAAGAACAAGAAGATACCAAACTTGAAGTGACAAAGCGTTGAGATAAATGTCTGAGCAATCACAAAGGTGAAGAGCAAGTTCACGCAAACCGTCACACTTTGTCCCGCCGAACGAGTCTCCAATGGAAATGTCTCACTCGGGATGAGCCACCCTAGTGGGCCCCAAGGCCATGCAAATGATGACACGAAGGTGCAAACCATGACTACGACAAGGATCGCAAAGCCTTTCCCGAGGTCATCGGAGTGATCCTTGACCTTGATTCCTAGCATGATTGCGATCACAACTTGCGACCAGAACATCTGTACACCAGCTTGCAGTAAGAGCATGCGGCGTCCCACTTTGTCTACTATATGGATACAATAGTTGAGAGCACGTTGATAGCGCCGGTGATCACAGCTGAGTAGAGGGATATATCGTTTTTGAATCCGAGCGTGTTAAATAAGACTGGTGCGTAGAACATGATGGCATTGATGCCAGTGAATTGGTGGAAGATCTGTTTTTGAGACACCCAAATAAGAGGAAGTCGTTTCAATAAGCAAGCAATTGAGACAAAGGTATGCAAAGAAATCAAAAGGATCATGATTTGGGGCAAATGTTATGAACTAGAATATGTAATAAAAAGAAAAGAGATGCAAGTATATAGTGACCTGAAGGGCAATGGCAATGACAAGTTGGGGTCGATTTCTGCGCATGAAGGAGGTTCCTGAAAGGGTGCTTGACCTCCTTAGCCAAACGACTTGCCTGGCAGAGTTCCTCAAATTGAGCTTGCACGTTTGGAGTTCCTCTTATTTTCTCGAGAACTGCTTTTCCTTCATCCAATTTTCCACGTTCTATCAGACTGTTTGGAGTGTCCACCACCAATACAGCCCCCAATGTTGGCAGCTCTGCTGGAATACCGGCCAACCCAATGACAACCTCCATCCCCATCCTCCTATTATTCTGTCATTTCACGCCAAACGCAATTAATAATTTTAAGAATTCTGATGAACTAATAATTACCAAAAAAAAAAAAAAAAATTCAGTAAGATGGATGAAATAGAAAGAAGAGGACATACTTGTCGGTGTCATAAGCATGAAATAATAACGATAGGAGTGATCTTCGCCTCAAAATCTCGGCCACCACCGACAGAACTAGTAAATCCTCCGCTGGCCATGAATGTTTCCAATCAAAAACTACTATTCTTATCTATAACTTTGAAGAAGAAGAAGAAGATCAATAATTCGCAAAAATAATTCTGAAGGAGAAGTAGAGAAGGAAGACCAGTTTTGGATCTCTTGCGTGTGAAGTGAGGTGATGGACTATTTAACTATTTATATGCATAGACTTAGATTGGGACACTTGGCACTATATCCTAACGCTGCTGGGTCAGATTCAATTTAATATAAAAAGATAAAAAATAGGTTAGAAGATTAAATTTTAATTTTACAAAAAAAAATGCGTATTTAAGAAATTAAGGAATTCAGTGCTTCTGACATGGTGATCATTAAGTAGTCAAAAGTATGAAGAGATGAGTAATATTTAGATAATAGTACAAATAAATTTATGCATTAGATTTAAATTTACAATTAATTTTTTCAACAATTATTTTAACCTTATTTTATAATATTGAAATTTTAATACTATTCTCTTTCAAATTTTAATCTTCCCTTCTTTATAATATGATTAATTTAAAGGCTTTATCTAAAGACATAATTTCTTTGTTTATGATTTAGGTAGAACTAATTAAACTAATGGTTGAAATGAATGATAATATTATAATTAAGAAATTAAATATATTAAATTAAATTATATGTAAAAATAATTAACATACATATAATTTATAAATTTATATTTGTAATATAAAGAATTCATAAATATAGCAAATAAAAATTATCATAAATTTTTTTAAAAGTTTACAATTAATAAAATATTATAGTTATGGGTCATTTATTTAGTATATTTTTCAAAAACTTATTTTACAAGTAAAAATATAAAAATAATTCAATTTTAAAATAAAATGTAAAAAAATTAAAAAAATGGTCGACCAATTTTTAAAAATCGATTCCAATTTATTGATTTTGGACATTTATTTGATTTAGTTCCATATTGACTGATCCAATCTGATCTGATTATGAAAATAATTTTATGATTAAAATAAATCATTGTACATACTGGTTCTTGGTAGGATCAGTTCAATTGATTGATCTAATTTGATTTTCTAAATATTGGATAAGAGTCCATTGTGGTTTCTCTTATTCATGTAATGAAATTCCAAAAAAGATTTATAATATGATATTTGTTAAATAAAATTACAACACATAAAATTTGTAATTTATGGTTAAAAAAAAAAGTTCCAACACCTTTTTTTTTTTAAAAAAAAAAGTTGATTAATTTATAG
>JANHAO010009074.1:0-18713 GCA_026873985.1 Saraca asoca
TCCGTATTATTCGAATTGCATGAACACATCTTAAATGTCTATGTGAATGACTTGGTTGCCTTTTTATGTGATTTGGTTGCTATGTACTCTATGTGATCTGTTGCTTATGGTTGACTCAATGTGCTATGAAATTGTGGGTGTTGCCTGTTATTTTTGAAACTTAGAAGGTGTATGACTGATTGGCTAGCTTATTCTTAGGTACTAAGTGATTAAGTGCTAAGCAAAGAGTTGCAAAGAGTCTAAGTGCCACACGTTCTGCTAAGGGAGCTTGAAGGACCGTGACACATAGCATTTGGATGGGTTTGCCTCAATTCATCTTTTTGTGATCATAAAACGTAAAAACTTTCCTACAATTACATAGAAAGCATACTTGGTCAAGTTAATTCTTATGTTGTTTTCTTTCATTACTTTGAAAATTTCCTTGAAATTAGTGAGGTGATCAAAGTGATTGGTTGAATTGATTAATATGTCATCAACATAAACTTGCAAATTTCTACCAATCTAATCTTTAAAAAACTTATTCATCATAAGTTGGTATGTTGCTCCAACATTCTTTAAATTAAATGGCATGACCTTGTAGCAATATACTCCTTCATTAGTGATGGAAGCAGTCTTTTCTTTACCTCTAACCATATAAGAATCTGATGATACCCAAAATGAGCATCATAGAAGCTAAGAATAACAAATCCTCATGCTTCATCAACTAGTATATGTATATTAGGTAAAGGATAGGAATCTTATGGACAAGCCTTGTTAAGGTGGTGAAACTAACATACATCCACCAGCTATTGTTAGCTTTTTTCTCTATTAGAACATTAGATAGTCTGGTGGTATTGGATACTTCTTGAATAAAACTAGCCATCATGAGCTTTCTTACTTCTTTTTTAATTGCATTTGATTGATCAAGTTCATGTTTTCTTTTCTTTTGTTTGATCAGCTTCATAGATAAATTTATAGCTGGTTTATGACAAGCAACTTCAGGATTAACTCTTAGCATATAGGCTATAGTCTATTCAAAGACTTCAATATTATCTTTCGAAAGCTGAATTAGTCTTGATTTGAATTCATTCAGGGAGATTCTTCCCCGATTCTGATAGTGCAATTGTCCATTAGACTGAATATTTTTATTTCTTTTAGCTTAGATTTAAGTTTTGGGTTTCTTTCTTTCCTATCAATTTAGGGATCAATTGATTCTAAAGAAATCATCTTATAATCATTGTTCTTATCACAAGTGTTTTTGCCAGCCTTATTCATGACTTTTTGGATGTTTATGAATTTTTGCTTGACTTCTACACTTTTGTCCACTCTGGACGTTTGCCCAGTCTTAAGACTACTTATATAACATCTCCTTGTTGTAACTTGGTTGCCACTTACCTGTCCTTCATTATTCTTGGTGGAAAATTTCATTAACAAATGCAAAATTGAAACTATGACTTGAACTTAGTTCAATGGTGTTCTACTGTGTATGCCGTTATATGTCATATTAGGTGAATTTACTATTAGGAACTTGACATTCACATTAAAAATCCAAGGCCAAGTTCTTAAGGAAACTTTCAACTTTATAGATCCTAGAACTAATACAAGCTTCCTTGAGAAGCCTATCAAATCATCTTGGCATGGGGTGAGACTAATGATAGTGTAGGCATATAGAATACTAGTCGAGCTGCCTTGGTAGAATAAAATTCTTTTGATGGCATAGTTATGAACCATTGTTGTAATTACCATTGGGTTATCATGGTTGCAAACTTATCCAACTATATAGTCATCTTCAAAGAATGACATGGTCGGTTCAAGATTATGCTTTGACTACTTCTCTTCTACTATCATTATTGTTCTCAAGTGTCTTTTTCTAGCATTCTAAGAAGGGCCACCACCAGCTCCAACTATTGTTTCAACCACTCCTATTACTTCGGGTTGACCTTCTAGCTCTGTCTTTGCCTTCCACACATTCTTCTAGTGAATGGGACCTAAGATCACTCTATTTTGTTTTGATCATTACATGGTTTATGCAATCTTTTGATGTTTAATTGATAATATTTTTTATACTATTATAGATGTTCTTTTTTTATTAATTCTTCTATCATTCTATAGGCTCACACAATCTTCTATGTTATGATTCCTGTGCCTATGAAATTTACAATATTTCACCCTTGAGGGTGGTGGCTTCTAATTTTTAGTTGGAGGAAGCTTCATCAATTTTACCATTTTTACATCATCCATGATTTTCTTTATGGACGTACTAAGAGGGGTACATTCGTCAAACTTTGGCTTAGGTGCATGTTTTTCTTTCTGATCATTTTTATTAAACTTTTAAGGGTCTTCATTACCTCATTCAACCAGCCTTTTGGCTTGCTCTACTTCCCTAGCATTTATGAATTTTGTTGAATGTGTTAACAAGTCTCCAAGATTTTCAGCTGGCCCTTTGGCCTGAGACTTAGAGAAGTCTCCTGATCGGAGGTTAGTTAAAATTGAGTTACAGCTACAGCTTCTTGAAAATCCTTAATTTCCAAAGCCACCTAGTTGAATCATCCCCAAATATTTTTTTCAAAGACTCATTTTTACCTTGCTTAATTGTGATCAAAGACGCACTTGTTTTTTTGTGAACTTATGAAGTGGCAAATTTGCTAGAAATTGATCGGCCAAATCTCTGAATCTTGTAATAGAACTGGATTTGAGACTCAAACCATCGGAGCCTTGCTTTCTTCAATGTAGTTGAGAAAGGCCTGCACATAATGGCATCTGATGCCTCCAAGAGTAATATAGCAACACATAAAGCTTCAATATGTTCCTGACGATCATTCATGCCGTCATAGGACTCCAAGTTAGAGGGTGCTTTAAAGGTCGAAGGAACGGTAACCCTCATGATCTCAGGTACAAAAGGGTGAATGCTTTCTTGATCACCTAGAGCACAGCTTTGATATTTGTACTCATTGCTATGATATGAATGATGAACTTCTTGTCTCCACTCTTGTGAATATCGATTATCCAACTCAGAATCTCTTGATCTATCTCCGTTAAATTCTCTTGATTGATTACCGAATGGTCTCCTTTCTTGGCCATTTTCATGGCAACCATAATGATTTTATTGTGGATGAAAACAATCTTACTAGTTGTTATTGTGTTGTTGATAGAGTTTCTGAGGGCATCCGCTCAAGTTCTGTTCTTAATTGACAGTTTTTACCTTGGAGCATATCTTTTTCCTGATTTACATCCTGACAGTGTTACACATCCTGACGGTGATAATGAATGTTTCATAGACATTACGATGAACAGACTATTGTGTTGTTAATGTTTTGCTATTATCACCAACCTTAGATCCTCGATTTTGGTCACAATTCATGACGTAGTCAACTTAAAATAAAAATTCTGTTATAAGAGTAAAAAATCCAAATAAAAATTACGTATGTGCAAAGGTCATAATCTTAGTGTTGTAACATTTCTCGCCTCGTTTGTGGTTTGACCTACGCGATTCATCACAAGTCAATGTTAATATAGATATCATGTTTATTTACTAATCATGCACCTTGATGCATAAAATTTCTAACTAAATTCTTATTACAAACCACAACTGAGATAGACAAGATTGCATAAAAAACGAGTAGTAAACAAGTAGATGTCCTAGTAGAATAATTGTGTTTAGATGCGCTTGTGATTAAATGATTCGAATCTTGAATGTTTGAATTGAAATGCTCAGAGGAGAAAAAAAAAATTCCAAAAATCTCAGAGATTTGCAAATTTACAAGATCTCGTGGTAAAACTCATTAATATGAAGCAAAGTTCACGAAAAATAAATAAAACTAGCTTGCATCCCATGCATTGCGTGGGATTTAATAATTTTATTTAATAGTAATTTATAATATAAATTTAGATTATAAAATATAATATATTTAAATATTAATAAATTATTATTATATTTTTTTATTAAATTATTATATAATTCATATAATTATATTCATCGTAATTGTAAAAAAATATCACATTTTTTTCAATTTAATAAAATTTTTACATTAATATTTTAAATTTGTCATTTAAATTTTTTCATCTTTTCAAACATATTTTTTAATATATTAATACTCAAATAAATTTATTTACAAGATTTCGTGGTAAAACTCATTAATATGAAGCAAAGTTCACAGAAAATATACAAAACTAGTTTGTATCCTGTGTAGTACATGGGGTTTCATAATTTTATTAATTTTATTTTATACCAATTTTTAATTTGAATTTAGATTATAAAATATAATATATTTAAATATTAGTAAATTAATATTATATTTTTATCTATTAAATGATTATATAATTGATATAATTATATTTGTCTTAATTGTAAAGGAATACTACATTTCTTTTAATTTGATAAAATTATTATATTAATATTTCAAATTAGTTAAATTTATCATTTGAATTTTTTATCTATTCAAAAATATTTTCTTAATATATTAATACTCAGGTGAATTTATTTATAAATTATTTTATTAAAAAAATTTAAAATATCGCTTTATACTAAAAGATTTAATTATTTAATTAATAAGAGTTTATGGATTATTATAATTAATATGTTATCTTTAAAAAATATATATATATTAGAAATATCTTTATTATGAAACTTTAGAAATATTTTAATTTAAAATTGTGATAAGTACTGAAAAGTGTTAAAATTTTCAAAATGTAAAACTATAAAATATCAAATTTATTATTTGACATTTAAAGATAATATAAAAATTTAAAGAATAAAATTTTTAAATAAACATTATCTATCTAATCATAATCAGATTTTACTAATAATATATTGATAAACATTTTATTTCTATATAAATATAATTATTTATCATATATAAATTATTTAAAATACATAAAAATATTTTAATTAAAATATATTAATGAATTTAGATTGAAAATCATGTGTAAATAATTTTATTAAATAATTTTTTGAAATAGATAATTTTCAAAAAAAAAAAAAGAGTACGCATAGCATTTATCAAAGTGGTTTACAATTTAAAAATTAAAGAATATATTATAAAAATTATTTAAACTTTAAATTATATAACTCACTAAAATATTAAAGTAATTTTAACTTTTATTTTTAATATTAATTTTAAATATAATACCATCAAATTTTAAGTTGAAAATCATTTCAATAATATTAAAATATCAAATTTTCATTACCTAAATAAATAAATAATTCAAATTTAAAATTTTAAAATCAAAATATGATTTGATAATTTAGAAAATTAAATTAAAAATTCAATAATTTAATAGCAATAAAATTAGAAAAAAATTAAATTAGAAATCAGTTATAGATAATTCAAATAAATAATTATTATTAAAATAAATAAATATATAAATTCTATCCATAATTTAAATTAAAACAAAAAAGAAAAAATAAAAATAATATTAAAATTTCTTCTCACTTACTTTCTTGTGATAAGTGGAGCATACTTGTTGCCTAATAACATTTGTGTGAGAGTGAGTACTATGGCTTTTATATTATTAAAATAAGTTATAAGCTACTCAGCATAGTTTCTTAAAATTGAGCTTTTCCTCCTAACAAAACTAGTGCATCAAATGCCTCTAAAATATGAAAAAGAGTTATTTGACTAAATTAAGAAGTTAAAAATTAACTTTTTTAGTGTGCCAAACATACACTGCACACTAAAAAAGTTATTAGAATAGAACTTTTAATTTTAATTTTTTAATTTATCCCTCTTCTTTTATTTGATTGACAGCTCTTATCCTAATTAATTAGAAATGCTCATTTTCAAATTTTATTTTTTTTCTAATATCATATTATTTTTAATATTTTTTTTTTGGAAAAGCTAAAGAGGATTAAAAAAATTCACATATCATTACATATTTGACATATACCCATTAATTTAAAATAAATAAATATATGATATCATAAAATATAATTAATTAAATTTTAGATATTTTTATTCTTATTTTGAATATCTTAATTGAATAAATATATTTTAGCATCAAAATAAATATAAATTCATTTACTTCATATATTATTTAATTATATTAATATTTCCTTTTATGTCCTTTTATATTTATAAGTTAGTTCAATAACTAATTTTACTAAATATTTCTAATACAATCAACTAATTTATCAATTTTTAACTAGTAGTTAATAATTAACAACTAATAAAATAGCTAATAGCTAACTTATTAACTACTTACGCTAAACAAATTCTATGTCTGCTATAATAAGGAATTAATGACACCACTTTACGTACACTAAATCTATGTCATAGAATTTAGTTTCATTTAATGGCTTTAAAGTAATTAATTATTCAATTTTTCTTTCTTGTGATAATTATTTTCTCCTCTATTGTAAAAACATTATTTTGAATTGTCATGCCCTAAGTCGAGGTCTGACCGATGTAGGAAGTCATCTGGTGAAGACATCCTACAAGCTTGACAGATACTTTTACAATGCATAATTTTCATTACTTTAAGAAAAACAATAATTGAAAATTTACTCAAAAAGTTTGAAATTCTGTTTTGTTAAAAGAAAATATTTTAATAAAATTTTGACAGAGTTTCCTTTATTTTTCAGACATTTGCTAGGGTCACTAGTCCTCAATAAAACCAGTATTTACAATAGCAACACATACACATCATACGACAAGCATATACACATGCATATGCAGACTCAACAAATTTAACAACTGTCAATTTAATATTTTCAAGCTTTGACTTCTATCTCCATCCTAGTTTGATTAATTATGAAAATGGAAAAGAGGTTGACAACTCTATTTCCCCAAAAATAAAACATGTTTAAAACGGAAAGCAAAAGAGTTTCATTAAAACTCTGTGAGCAAATAATTTATCAAAAAGTAATAATACTTGAAAATACATATTCTCAAAATGTCAATACACACCCTTCATAGGGTTCTAAATGAATATCCATTTATATATATATATATATATATATCCACTCAAATATCAAAACTTCTTGTAAATTGGATCCGTTTCTATAGTAACATCAGAACTTGTTTTGTTGTTTTTGTTCCCAATTTCTCAAAATTTCCAAGATATAATGCATAAAATTTGGAACGTAGATGCACATAAAAGTACAAGAAATTAATTATATACTACAATGAAAAACTAAGGCTTAGACTCATTAAAAAATTCACACTTACAAGCAAGTAAACTTTTATATCAATCCATAAATCATTTGAAAATTTTCAATTGCAAAAGCTTGTGTTGAACTAACATACATCATAATTTAAATTGTTTATGCAAAATTTATATAATATTCAATTGATTTTCAACATTCCTTTAGGATTCAAGAGTAAGTTCCTATAGACAATCTTATATAATAGTATTCAATCACTATCATTCACCTTATCCTTCTAACAATTATTCTCACTTTATGCCTCCACCAGTTTTATTTCTCAGTTCAATTTTATTCACAAATGTACTTGAAGGTTTTTCTAAAGAATTTCCCAAGGATCCAAGAAAAAGAATGCAACATAAAGCCAAAAAAAATAGATATCCTTTCTTTGAACAACATTCATTTGCAATTCAATCAATATCAATACAACAATTCATCATTTGTCATTTCAATCACATTTTCATACATAACCAGTTGGCAAAACCACTTCATGAATATATCAAGAATGTGTGTGTGTGTGTGTGTGTGTGTGTGTATGCACAAATGTTGATTTTGTCCTTGCATGTACACATTAAGAAAAACCTCAATAATTTGTGCAGTGATATAATAATATAAAATTTAAATCATAAACCATTAGTTAAATACTTTTTGTTCAACTTATGTGTCAAGAAAGAGAGAAATTATTCAGATAAGAACTTATGACAACTTAAGTCAATTCGATGAACTTAGTAAGAGTTTCCAAAACCATGAATAAATTAATTTATAGTATAGCATATGTAAAGAGGAAGGAGTAAATCATCAACTCACATATCTAAGCTCATTGAGCTTAGTTTTCAATATATTTTGGTTTGGCATGTTTGCGGTCTTCCGCTCCTCTTTTCGGTTCTACAATTGGAATGTCACTCCTTGATTCCTAAGAGTTTTTGAACCTAGTTATATAAAACTTAGGTTTTGTCAAATTGGAAATTCTCAAATGAATTCAGGCACTCATTTTAATCTTTTCTAACTTTTCTTGAAACTATACCGTTTGCCTAGCAATTATTGGTGTTTTGATTACTAGAGCTTTACATAAGCCATTAACATTTATCTAACATTGATCTTACTATAAAATATCACTTATTTGAATCAAAAATTTCTTTTAACTAATCATAGAATTGGCTGGGCAGATCCAGCCTTGTTATAGCCTTTATTAGTCACAAATTGATATAAAGCCTTAAATTTATCTATGGCTAATAAGACATTAATATTGTTTCAAAACTACCTTGAGAATAGCCCTAGTGCTTTATTAAACTCTCCTAACAAACTTTCCTCAAGGATCCAATTTCAATCTTCACGTCACATATAATAAGGCCAACACAACATTTTAGATTACAAAGCATTCTGCCATATTTCAATAGATAATTCTACTTTACACAAGTGCTATCACCCATATGCAATCCAGCATGCAATCACATACAAACACAAATATAATAAAAACAAGTTCCAATCATCTATCATAATCACTCAAATGATATCATTACAAACAAAATTTCTATGTCATACAAAGCACATAAGATTTGATTTTCTACAGGAATTTAGTCACACACATTTACATCTCTTAAAAACACAAGTTTTGTCCTTTATGCTTACTTCATCCAAGTGTCTTGATTCTGGACTACACACATATTACAGGATTAATAGCACCCTTCCAATCTAATTAACTTTCTTGTGCTTAATTAAGCCAAGATTCCATCACTCACATCTCAAATCTATCTCTATTCAACTTGAGTTGGTCACATCATATATAAACAAAAGAGTAAACTATATACTTACTCTTAAAGTTCAAATTTCTATTTGTTCCTCTTTTCTTTTCATTACATTTTCTATATATTTTCTCCTATATGGTAGAATAAAAAGAATATGCAAGAAAAATACCCAAATTGAAGCCTTTGAAATCTACAACAAGGGACACTAACTACCCATTCTCCAAGTGGTCAGTAATGCAGCAGACCAAGGCAAATAGCTCCAAGGTGGAGTAAGCAGTTAACTCTAATGCCTTAGTGACAGCAATCTAATGATAAAATTTTAGAAAAAGGCAGAATAGAGGCCATAGGATTTATCAAAATAGGTCAGATCTGGACTTGTTAGCATTGAAAACCACTGCAAACACAACAAAGTCCACCAGAATTCGGCCAAATGGGGTTATTGTTGCTGGTTCCAAAAAACACTACTAACTATTTTGGTTGGAACTAAGCTAACTAGTGGAAGTTGGAGCCTTTGTGATTTAACTCACTAGTGAGTAAGGGCATTCCAAGTGGCCCTTCTTGGCCAAAAGACGACAGATGGTCCAATGAACTAATGGATCATGGTTGACTATAGTTGGAGTTCCTCCTCTATCCCTTGGCCCTCTCTACCATAAAGGAAAGTAGAGGTGCATGAGCTAGAGAAAAAATAAATAAAGGGGAGGGTTTTAAGAGAAAATAAAAGGGGAGAAAAGAAAATTGAGTAAAGTGAATTTAATTATATAATAGAAATTTCACATTAAATATGCTTCTATCAATAATTAAATAAAGTCTCAAAAGCATTTATTAAACTTAAGTTACAAATCATTTCATAATGTAACCAAAGTGTTTATTTCATAGTTAAAGTAAAGGATACTTTGAACATTTTAAAACAATTATTAGACATCAAATCACTTATTTACTACACCAAAATTTTTAATATCAAAAATATAATTTATCCAAAATATAATAAATAAACATTTCATGTGTCAAATAATATGCTTTAGGCACACGTTTTGTTTTCCAAAATCTTAGGTGCACAAAACACCACACTATTAGATTAAAACAAAAATTTACAATTAATCATTTACTAAATCAAATATTCCTTAAGTAGTGAAGGATAATAATAACTAGTCTCATTAAATTAGAGAAATTAAAAAGAGTACTTTTAATCTTACATGAATGGCTCACTCTTGTTATAGGGGCTTGGTCTCACTTGTAGTGTCATGGATTGGTCAATCAATCGTGGCCTTGGGCCATTTTTAATGGCTTGATTTGTTGTAAAGCATGTGGTTTTTGGCAATGATATACACTAGTCATTCGATTGAATTCTTTAGATGATTTGTTAGGTATGGACCTAAGTCGATCGACCTGTCTGCAAGGCCCATGTCCTAACCCAGACAATCGACTATGGCCATATGAATTAGTACCTTTCGATGATCTGTTGAGCTGGTGCTGGTTGTCTAGCCATTGTTCAATGGTCATTCATTTTGAGTTATGCCATCCACCAAAATGATTAATCAAGTTACCTAATCAACTAAAGGAAGTAAGTATACAATTGAATACATAATGTGTGAAAAGGTATCCATTTACTTTAATAGCATGCTTTCAGGCACTTATTTTGAAATACTATCCAAAAAAATTTATTTCTACAATAAGAGAGAAAAAAACACGAGGAAAAATAGACAATAGCAAACCATATAACTTGAGCTATTCTACTTGAGAGATAGCATTCTGAATAGCTAAGAGCTGCTCCATAGTATCCATTGGTGGAGGAGATACTACTTCAACTTCTTTGACAGTCCCACCTTGACTAATCCATCACGTGAGTATCATAAAAGTGGAAAATGACAAAAGCATCAAGGCAATTGCATAACCAATCCATCCCTTACAATTTGGACAATAAAAAACTTTGATAAGATATCAAATATGTTGCAAAAAGCCATTAAAAACTATCTGTTAAACTCCCCTAATAATCTTTCTTTTCCATCATAACTCACTTCTCTTCCACTTGCTCCATATTATAAATGTCTTGAATGGTAAAGCTTATTAACACAGTACAATTATTTTAATAATGTTAAAGGTGTTAATAGACCCTAAGACTATACCAAAGATTAAACTTGGAATCCAAGAAGTTATATAGATAATCAAGCTTGAATATCTATTCATCCCAGTCATATTTAGCAGAATGACTGATACGACTGTCGAGATCGATCAGATTAAAAATTTATAAAATCGAAGCTACCTAAACTACTTGTAGTATAGGCAACACTGGGTCGAGCCCTTAGATCATTTGGTGGATGATATCAATCAAATTAGGAGCTAAAAATAAGGGGGGTTGGTAGAAACTACTCTGATAGAAAACTACTAAACAAAAACGAAAACAAGAGAAGATAAACCAATCAGCTAAGGGAATTAACTTGAGATTAATGCTTCCTTGATGAATAAATAATCATTCAATTGTTGATCATATTCTATGGCTTAAAATCATAACAAGAATCCTGAAAATGATTAATGAGTCTAATCAGAACTTAGCCACAAACAATCCATTAAGATCTCAATGCATTGCTTGGTTTTCCTATCCTCTTCTATAAGTGATTATCAAAATCTCAATAATCATATTACCATCTAAATTAAATGGATCCATTCAACTCAGGTATCATAATAAAAAAAAAAGAGGAAGGGAGAAGAAATGACAATTAATTGAATGCAGAAAGAAACACCAAGATCTTAGCATTAATCTTCAAGTTAGCAGCCCTTGGACTAATACAAAGTTAGCCTTCCATTGAAGGTAGAAACTACAAAAAAAAAGGAAGAAAAACACATCCTACACTACTAGTATCTAATGCTAAAAACTTTTCTTAGAAAACTAAACTAAAAGCTTAAAAACAAGAAGACTTTGCCTGGGCCAAGAGAAAAGGCAGCTGCTGGTAGGTGGAGCAAGTAGAAAGTTGGTCTGGTTGCTTGCTACCACTGCTCTGCATGTTTTGGCTCAATACATACTACATCTTCTAGTTTCTCACTGACTTACAGGTCTCCAGCTAGCTGAGTGTGAGTTGGAGCAAAGGATGATGCATTGGGCTCAAGATCCATGCCAATTGGGGCCTTAAAACTCCAATTCTGCAGAGGCCCATTTCGCAAGAATTCTACCTCTGTGTTGCAGCTCATTTTTCATGCCTATAATGATCTATTCAGCTCAAGAAGTCTTCATATGAAATGTAGAATTATGTCTCAGCTTCCATTTGAGCTTAGTTTGACATTAATTGGACCTTTATAACTCTAGTTATGGTCTGATTAGTGCACAAAGGTCAGGCTGCCCAAGATGGTATTCTGATATTGAATTTAACTATAATTTCAAATATCCAATTGGGTGATTCAGCCTTGGAGGTCTTCATGAAGTTTGTAGAGCTATCTCTTATATTTCCTAAAAAATAAGAATTACATTAATTGGACAAGTGTAGCTCGAGTTATGATTAGATTGTAGAAACTGCTCAAAATAGCTGAATTATGCAGAATTTTCCAATATGATTCTAATTGACATCACATTATAAATACATGCTAACACAGCTAGAAGTAAGCAATTTTGAGTCTTAAAATGCTAAGTGATAGGACAAATAAATGACTAAAATATTTTGTTATCAATGACCTCTCACCTAATCATTCATTCCCCCATCTTGAAGCATTTTGGTGATAAGTTTATAGAGCTAAGCTATTTTATGTGTTTTCTTTCACGTTAAACTATTAAGTTCCCAAACCAAGTGTGCTCTCCCAGAAAAGGAATGATTTAAAGTGCACTTGATTCTTATTTTCAAATTAAAAAAGGAGAAAAAGAGAAAGAAAACCTATGACACATTGAAATCTAGTAAATATACAAAGACATAAACAAAATGCATGTCTCAGGTAATACATGCTCCTAAAACATAGAGTTTAAATTCTCTCTCTAAAATTGAAAACTTAATCATAAGTGAAAGTTGACCGGTTGATAATAAAACTAAAGACTAAATTAAACACCACAGACTTCCATAGTTCATCCCAATATGTAAAAGTTGAAGAGACTTCCCAAGGAAAAAGTAATCATGTTATGCTCAAACCTTCTTTGGACAACTATTATCGAGAATACTTTATAATTTACACTTTTTACTTTAATTTTATATATATATATATATATTAGAAATGGTGATTGAAAATTTTTTACCAACTTCTTTTTAATAGGTCTCTTATTGAGTCGATTTGGAATTTAAGTGGATATATATGGTGTTTATGATTATCTTGATACATAATTAGTTGAAACATTTAATATCAAAGATAGTTTAATTGAATCGTAATAACTTTTGTTATTGTTGAACATACCCAAACTTTACTCAAGTGAGTTTTAAAAATTCATAAGTTTTATTAAACTGTGCATTGCAATAATCATTAATTATTATGTCTAATTTGAGTTGGTACAGATAAGGTTTAATTAAAGACACATTTTACCTCAATGCAGCTAGAAATGCATAGTTAGTGAACTATTTATTTGGGTATTTTCTTTTTCTCTCTCTCTTTAAGACACACATACAACACCAAAAATAGAAAGAAAGAGTTCTCTTTGCTTGTGCTATAAAATAGTGAGGAAGAGAGAGAAAGAGAGAACGAATGAATATCGCAAGCTGTTGCTAGGTTCTGCTTTTCACCATTGCTGAGTGTCGTCGTTGTAAGGCTCTGTCATAGTCTAGTACCACAAAAGTTCCCAAGCCTAGCCCGTAGCTACAACATCAACTGCTTCAGTACAAGGCAAACTATTGGCCACCCTCTTTTGCTGCCCACAATGGTGGCATAGCTCAATTTGAGCTACTTTCCAATCTTTTAAGGTTGTGTAAACTCTTTCCTAACTATAATTTGTTTTTATAGGTAGATTTCTATAGTTGGTTAATGTGATAGTTAGGAAACCCTAACCCCTAAATAACATACAAGCCAAAAACTTTCTATTTATTTTTGTTAAATTCAAGAAATTTTGGAGAATTTCAGAGAATTTCAAGAGAAATGACATCCAATTTTGACTTAGTTCATGGAATAAGTACCATTACATAGTAATTTTGGTTCTCGTGATATTTTTTTGGTGAGCTAATGATAGAATAGTTACTTAGGGACTGATTGAATGTGAATTGGTTTAATACATTGTTTAGGTTAGGTGTTTAATAGGGGATGCTAGACATACTAGAAGTGAAATCTTAAGTTCAAGAAGTAAGCTTAAGGTGAGTATATCGCTCACTACTCTTACTATTTCATTATGTGCTATGTTAATATGACCTAGTATGGCTTTAAATGTTTGTTGTCTTTATGCCATTGAGATGATTGGAAAGAAATCAATGAACACATTGGAATTGAATATAATAAATTGTAAGTAAGTAGTTGTTCCTTGACTGACTATTGTTTCTTATAGTTTAAATTGTGTCTTGAGTGTTGAATATAACTAAAAATGCATTTTTATTGTATATGTGTGAGGGCCAATGACCTGCTATATGTGTGTGACTGCCAACAGCCAATGTTCATGTATATGTGTTGGCCAAGCAGCTAGTGTGCATTTATGTGAAAGCCAATGGCCAATGTGTATAAGGGTGCTAGCCAAATAGCCAGTAAGTGGTATATGAAAGCCAAACAACAAATTTGTGAGTAAGAAGGCAGCATAGCCCTTGAGGATGTAGTTTTATTCTTTGCTTTTGCTAGACGATATAAATGTATGAGATCACTATAATGTCCTTGGATGTATGCCTCTCATTCTAGAGGGAAATCTGCTAGAGCAAAGGTAATTAATGGTTGAGTTGGTTATATTTATGTTAATGGTATAAATGGCAAATAGAATGTTGTACACATGTTAACAAGAAAGTAAGTGTGTTATGAAATGTTACAGTGATACCTTCTCTTGGTGATGGGCCATAAGCCCTCTCCAATTCATGTTAGGAATTTCTTTGAATCTTAAGCAGAATATATGCTAGTAGCATGAATGAATTTTTTTGTCTTAAAATTCCAAATTCTTTAAGAGAGTCCCTTTTTTTCTATTATTGACAAGTTGATTGAATCTTGCATGATGGTAAGACATAAATAAATGTTTTGTTCATGTTATGTGAATGTTATGAATTTGGAAAGGATAAGTTGTGTGATTGAGTATATAGTTGTTGAAATAACACTATTTCTTTTATATATTATGGATAGAAAATAAAAAGGGATATGAAAATGGTTCTTCAAGTAACCTACATATGTACATTGAAGTTATATGATATGACTATTAACATAATAGAGTGACAAGGGGAGGTTTGTATGATGGAGTGATAAGGTGCTATGGGGAAGAATTGAGAAAAGTAACAAGATTGATAAGTTACTTGGAGAATCCTTTTTTAAACCCTTATTGTATGAGAATATAGAAAGTTCATTAGATAAGTACTTGTTCTTGAATATGCTATTTCCTATCATTTTAAATAAAGAATGATTGATGTTGAATATTAATTAATTTCATGTTAAAGCGTGCGTGTGAAAGCTGAATGATTTGTGCGCCTGGGAACGTCAAAGCCATAGAGCCTATGCGTGTAAGTGTGCTTGTACAAGCCACATGGTTGTGCTGTGTGTGTGAACTAGCCAAATGGCCTGTATCATCGTGAAATGACCAAATGACCTGTAATTTGTGGAAAGGCCAAATGGCCATGTAATGTAGTGACTTGCCCAATAGGTTCAAATACTTGTAGAAAATTTCTAGAAATATCTAACACTAGTAATACCTTAGAATAATGCTTATTAAATTAGTTAGAAATTATAATTACAAGATTGTTTACTTATTAGGTTATAAACTAGAATGAATAATAAATTGATCACTTGACACATGTGGCTTCTTGGTTGAATAAATAAAACAATCAAAAAATAAATTGCTTATGATAGTTTGGAAAACTTACTCACTGTGATGAAAATTGCAAAAGTGGTGCCCTTTCTTTAAATAGGAACTATCATGAGGTCTACTTGTCCTTGACTAGGGATTCCCATATTTTTCCACTAGAGTTGGTGTCATCCTATTGCTCATTGACTAGAAGAGATATACAAATTTTGACTTATGAATGAATAGATCTCGTGTGCTATAATAATTAGATTGAGTGAATGTTGTTATTTCTTAGTTTATGGTTATGCCCAAATCTCATTTTCAGGTAAGAAGAATCTAAAGAATAAATGGACATAGCACTTGGGAATTGACTAAAAGTATGAAATTTCAATTACAATACATAATATGCCTTAGGACTAGGGTATGTTCCTTCAGTAGAATAGAATTAAAAATAATATATTACGGTAGCAAATGATCCACTTATTGGGTTTCCTTGAAACTCGCTATGTTTATATGTTTTGAAAATTAAAAATATTTTAGGTGGCTAAATTCCTCCATTATCGGTTGGACTTTCACGGCGGAGGTTGAAGATAGAACCTTGGAGGAGTTATCTCATAGCGAAAAGGGGTTTCATGTATACATAATTTCAAGTGAATGTGTTATTGCACACTACAGAGTCTTGTAAATTTGTAAGTTTTATGAGATGTTCTAACATTGTAAATTTGTTTGTAAAAGCATTTTTGAAACATTTATGTAAAAACAAAAAAAAGTTTCTCCGAAAAGTGGAGGCCTTTCCTTCTTTGAAGATTAAATTAATGATATGCCTTTTGGAAGCAAAGTCCCCTTAATTAGCAAGTTCAAGATGAATTTTCAAAAGGTGATAAGTGTCAACATATAGAGTTAGGCTTGTAGAGAGTTATCATGGTATGACTTTCTACGTCAATCATGCTTCCCAAGTTAGGACGTGACAAGTTATTACAATATATATATATATATATAAAGGAGAGTAAACAAAGATCATTTAAAAAATCTTTAATAATTTATTAAACATCAAGAGTTAACAAGGACCCTTTTAGAACTACAAAAGAAAATTGATATGGTAGTGACTGATGATAACTGTGAAGTATGAAGGAGAGTGAAAGGACTGGTGGATGATTCAAAATAAAATGCCGATATCTTTTAACTATTTTTTTATAACAACTCTTCCTATCAATCAACATCTTATTCATTTAAATGTTCCATGCATGAATGGAAAGTACAAAGCACTTGTTATAAAAAAATATATATTTAAATATCACCTTGTCTCCTTGACACTGAATCAAACTTGCAACAATAAGTAATGCATTTAGCTTAAATGACATGGATAAAGGTGAAGAATTTATCATAAGTTTCAGAGCCAGAATGCAAAATTCTTGTACTTTCAACCATATAGATGTAAGCACAAAACAAGCACATGCTTATAGAAAAGCTTTAAAACCTTTGCAAACACTATGCATAGGTGCAAAATCGTTAATCCACAAAGGAGTCTAACACTTAACCTCTTCCCATTTCTCAATCAAAAAAGGTAGAACTTACTATTTTAAAACAAACAAAATGACATCAAATGGATACATGGTTTTCCTCGTAAAAACTTAAATAAATTAGACAAAGCAATATAGCTTATGAATACATGAATTTAAATATTAGAACATACAAATTAAACTAATAAATAAAATCAAAATTTATCAAAGAAGGATTCAAAAATACTTACAATTAGCATTTAACTAAATAAATTGTCTTGTCTTCTTTTTCATTTGGTCATTGGTGAGATTAGCAAAGGTAAAATATAATTAAACTTTTAAAATTTTAGAGAACAGTTTTCAAACAAAATCACTTAAACAAATAATCGAACAGTTGGTGTGTAAATTCAAATAGAGGTGTGATAGCACAAGATTTGACACATTTATTTATCCTCATGTTTAACATTTTAAGAGCTAAAATGATTTAATTCCAGCTGTGTTAAGATGTATTTGTGACTTTGGGTCAATTGGTAACATTATGGAAATTTCTGCATTTTCGGCCATTTTGGAGCAGTTTCTGTATTTCTGGCATAACTTGAGATGCACTTGTTCAATTGATGTGATTATTATCTTTTAGGAAAGCTAAGAGATATATCTGTAACTTTCATGAAGACCTCCAAAGTTGAATCACTCATTTGGTTACCTGAATTTGGAGATGAAGTTACTGCCAGAATACTATCTCTCAAGTAGCCTAACCTTCATGCCTTCAGTAGACTATATCTTGAGCTATAGAAATCCAAATGAGCTAAAACTAACCCCAAATGGAAGCCAACACATAAATACACATTTCATATGAAGACTTCCTAAGCTGGAAACCTCATTTTGGGTGTCAAATATTGGTTGCAACCGGGAGGCAGAGAAGCTACGAAAATGGGCCTGCAGAATTGAAGCTTTAAGGCCCCCAATTGGCATCATATTTTGAGCCCATTGCAACATCAATTAATCCACCAAAAATCTAACCAGCTGGAGACCTCAAATGAAGAAGAAAAAGTGGGAAAGAAGTCTGTAAGGGGGGCCAGCACGTTATGGCAGAAGTAGCCAGTAGACCAGCCACCAGCCTATGCACTTAGCTTCTCTCCTTTTTGAACCCGGGTAAAACCATTGTATAGAGACTTTTTACTTCACTTTTCATTCAGTTTTTCTCTTAGCTTTTAGTGTATTTTCGTGAGGGCAGAGCAAGCTTTTGCTCTCCCTCCTTTCTTCCATTTTTTCCTTTCATTTTCAGCCTCCAAGGAAGGCTAGTGTTGTAACCAGTCCAAGGGATTGCAAGACTTGAAGTTAAATGCAGAGATCTTGTTCCTTTCATGTTACATTTGGTTGTTGATCAGTTCTTTCCTTTTCCCTTTCTATTTTGCTATGAATGTCTGAGTTAAATGGCTTCATTTGATTTAGATATTATATGATTGTTGCTTAATGATCACCCTAGGAAG
>JANHAO010009075.1:0-18696 GCA_026873985.1 Saraca asoca
CATGGAAACAAGAAGCAACTTGGCCCTCACTATACCATTTTTTTTCTAAAAAAATAATTTATGTGTCACCACCCTAATTTTCCAACGGCCCCAGATGGCTTTGCAACATCATCGAATGAGATGGAACCCAAATCATTCCAGAAAATGAAATCAACGCTTAATCTAATACTAATGCTGTGGTTCTTAACAAACCCTATCCAAATTTTGTCATTTGATCATTCCCACATCAAACAAATTGTTTTTAATGAACAATTCTTCAGAATTGAACATTTCTGTTGATATACTAGTATAGTCCCCGTCTTGCCAGTCTCGGTAGCTTCCAACGAAATGCCTGGGTACTTGACTTCAATGTGTTCCTCGCATACTCTGTTTTTCTAACCTCAAACCTGCAAAATTGATTCTTCTCAAGCACACCTTAAGACAGTTATCTATGTTTTCCTGAATGATTTTCGCATTGAGAATTCAAAATTTTACGGAAATTACTTTCATTTAGTTTATAAAGACGAGGATTTCGACTTTCAACTCAGATCACTCTGTTTCTGAAACTGATACAATCCACTCAATTCAGAGCAAAAGTAGCCAATAACAATGAAGTATTATTAAAACATTAACACCCAAAAACATAGAACACATGATATTCAGGTCTCTAGCACGTAAAAGATCATACATATTGACAAAAGGTCAAAAAAAAAAAAAAAAAACCCAAAGACATTTGGATTCGATGAATGGAAAAACTTTCCATTTCGTTTCCTTCCCCATTAGTTTCCCATTCCGAAATAAACCAGAAAAATCCGAGACAATGGATTTCATACTAATTGGAATGGGGTGGTGGGTTTGGACTTATCTTCTCACGGCCTTGGATTCTTGTCGGAGCACCCATGTGGATGGACCTTGTTCTGGTTGTCTTCTTGAGAGGAAAACAAAGTAGCAACGAAATGGAGCAACCTCTCGAAAATCATCCTCTTCACGGACTTCCTAGGAGCAGGAATTACAGTTGCTTTCATCTTTGGCATGTTCTTGAGCTGTGACTTGGGCTTCCTCACCACCACCTTCCTTCGCTTCTGATCTCTGCTTTGTGTGTGTTTTTGAATGGAATGGAGTGAATTTATATTACATTAATAAAAATGCAAAGCTGGTCGGTCAGGAAGATAGATGGGCCCAGTCTTAGGTGGAAAAAAGAGCGATACTAGGCCAATTATAATCTCTCTCTCACTTCTCGTCCTGTCAAATCAGACAGAAAATCCAAGAATCCAGTTGCAACTTGCAACTACCCCTCTCTCGCTCTCTCTGTTCTTTTTCATGTCTTTCTCTCTCCTTTTCGCCGTCTCTTCTGTCACTAATTCTTTATTTCATCAACTACTTCTCTTTTTGTTCCTTCCCACCTTTAATTTCTTCACTGCATATATTATCACTGAGCAATTATCATTGAGTTAAATTTGGTTTATTGACTCACACAATTACAAATTGAAGAGAAGTAATAATAATGTAAAAGGGGTTTTTAATTATTTATAAAAGAATATATATAACAATATTTCATACATCAACATGTAACACATGTTGATGGAGTGATATGTTATTGATCTCCTAATTTGAATATTTCACTACTTTATTGTCACCAACAAGAACAAGCACCCTTATTAAATTATGACTTAGTGAAAAAGAAGTGACGAAGGATAGAGAAAATTGGGGGAAGGAAGTTTCCGAAGCATTACCCTTTTAGTAGGCTTATATCTTCAATGGTGGCAAAAGCATCTGATTTCGGAACCTACTGAGATAAAATGGATAGCTAAGCTTTGGCCTACGCTCAGCCATCGGATTTGGGTTTCACTTTCTTTTGACAAAAACATAGAAAGTAAGAATTGTGACAGCAGTTGCTTTCCTTGGCTTATCATGGGCTTTGTTAGCAAACTACTTAATTATTCCTATCCTTTTATACCTTGAAAGAGCACGACCTTATCTCTCACCTGCATTTTTATAATTGAAATAAATATAAAATTTTAATATATAGTAAAATTCTAAATCTTTTTTTATATATAACAAAATTTACAAATAATTTTGTGTTTTTTTAAATATAAAAATGATAAAAGAAAGAAAGGATCTAGATAAAAATTAAAATGAAGAGGAGAATAAAAAAATGAAAAAGAAAACAGAGATAAAAAATAACCACTTGTAAAAAAATTAAAAAAAAAGGTAACTAAGTATAAACTTAGAATAGAATCGCGCGCGCGTGTGTGTTTTTGTAAATGGGAAGAAAATGCAAAAGAAGCTGAAATAGCAATGTCCCATGTAGCTTTGTCCGTACTCAATTTGATCAGATTCTATGTACAATCCCTTATCTCCCAACCACAAAATGTGGACGAGGATACTATCTTTTACTAACTTTGGTCATTTTAAATTGGGTCAAATTAGATAGTGTGAATATGTTTTTCACATATATATTTATATCATTAAATTTAGATATCTAAAAAATTTAATAATTAAAATTATTTATATGAGAACGCAATATGCAAATGTAATATAATTATATAAAATTAATTAGAATTGGGGGCGGTAACGACATACTTATTCTTTTATACCATATGAATACTGGTACCATAATACAGAAATTTGTCTAATTTCTAAGTTAAGAGAAAAAAATGATTTATTAAAATGTTAATGACGACCCAAATTAGCATGAATCCAACGCTGGGCCCCGGCTAAGGCTTCTCTTCCACAAATTTCAAGCAAACAGCTGTCTCCACTGACCGCGGGTGCCGGCGGCACTGTCCCTTGTATTGCGTCAATCACCTGTCTCTCAGACAGTTCTGTCCCATAACGGTAACGGTTCGTTACTAGGATATTGTTGGTACATACTGCTATTTAATGAATTTCCTCTTAAAAAAAAAACCAAAAACAATATTAATGGCAATGCACGCACAAATACAATAATACATGGGGATTAAATAGGGGTACTAAAAAAATAGAAATAAAATTCAATCAGAAAGGTGTCTGTTGTTTCTCTCCAATTACTTACACCCTTATAATAATAATAATAATAATTAAAAAAAATCTCAAATTCGTCAAACCTACACTGCTTATTAAATTAGGGAGTATTTTCTCATATGTATCCATAGAAAAATATTTATATAAAAAAATGCTAAAAATTTGTTGAATCTTTTACAAAATATAGAATGGGAATATAGTTTGTAGATTTTGTTGATGAAATTATAAAGTTTTTCATGTTTATCATACAGCTCATTCTAATAAAAACTAGAAAAGTCATAAAAGAAGAGTGTGAAAAAGTATAGTTAAACTTAACAAAGCAAGCAGAAAAGACTGGAGCATATTTCCGATTTAGTCCCCACTAAAATATTCCAAAATGATTATCCTGTCTCCTCACTAGTAGTTCAAGGATATTCTACGTGGAATTCTGTGGCAACATAATATGTTGCTTGTTGAAATTAAGAAAGAAAATACGTTGTAACGGATCTAATGGTGGACCAATTTTCAAGCAGCATATCTAAGTTGGAAACTCAAAACATAATGATCTTAGAAAAATAACATTCATAAGATATTGTATGCAATCAGTTACTATCATTTTGAAATAATTTGATTTATAGAAAATTTTACAAGAAGTATAATTTGTTGAAGAGTAGAAATTCTTGAATTATTTGATTATTCATTAGTTTAAAAAATGGGAAAAATTATCAATTTTCTTAGATAAGTTTTATTTTCCATACTTTTAATAAAATAAAAATATAAAATTATTTTTATAAAATTTAAATAATAACAAAAATATCATTTTAAAAATTTATACAATCTCTTAAAAAAAAAATAACTTTTTTATAAAATATTTTGATTATTTTGATAATATTTTTTAAAAAATTTATAATTAAAGCAAACATCACATATGAATTTATTTTCTTAATATAAACTAAATAATTTTCAATGTAACAATTTATTTCCTTAAAAATTTAATTATTTTTTGTGTGAATCATACTTTTTATTTTCTCTTTCCAAGTCAACTCTCGGCAATATGGCCATTTAATCTTCCAAGATCTTGAGGCCCACCTAAGATCTCATCAATCTTTTTGTCTGCATTCCATTTCTTATTGTTAGATATTAGAGTTATTAAAATCATAGGAATAAAACTAAAAAAAACATATTAAGTATTTCATTAATTTTTGAAAATTATAAATAAAAAATAATTTTTTATGACAAATAAAATGAAATGAATAAACTAAAGAGATATAAAAATAAATCCTCACTCTGTCAAGGTGACTAATTTATTAATCATTATGAATTAAGGTTGGAAAATTAACACTAGGCGGCGACAACAACAAAAACATATTAAAATAAAATCCCAAATACCATAAACCTGAGGAAAACGCCAAAGTAGGAGCAAAGAGCACGCTCAAGCAACAGTGAAGGAAGGGCATAAGCTGAAACTCCCAAGAATTGGATATATACTTACTTAATTATAGAGAAGTAAAAAGGATAGACGGAGACTTAAATGGAGATAGGTGCACTTTGTATTTGCAGAGTGAGTGAGTTGGGTATGCGCTGGCTCCAAGTAGGAACTGCAGATGTCACCTTCCTCCTCCAGATTCCTTCCTGATTTATTTTTAAACCAAAAGTCACTTCATACTGGATTTTTGTCTGCTCCCAGATACATCATCATATGGATAATCTTATTTCTTAATTAAAATAACAAGTTTGAGCAAGTCATTTTTTTTGGACCACTTTACCTTTCCATTTTTTAGGTGGTGAAGCAGTCAAAGACTCAAAAAAGAAACTTTATACATTGAGTTCACCAACGGGTACATTTGGAACCCTAAAAATTCTCTAATTCTATCCATTTGTGCTCATAGATTTGTTGCATGCTGGCTTAAAAAAACTCATTTAAATAAACACGTTTCATGTGATACATGGAGCTTCTCTTTAGACTGAAGACGATTTAATGACTTGCAACACAAACAATGCCCAAACGACAATTGGTAAGATCACAGAATATCATTCGATGCTTAAGTTAGAAACTCTAGGAATAGAATAGTATATAGCAAAGTAATAATAATAATAATAATAATAATAACCTTTTTATGGTAATGGAAGGAAGCTCTAAAGCTGTGAAAGTGAGCCGTACAATCAAGATCTTTGCGCGTGAGCATGCAATGCCTCTAGACCAATGGGGTGATGAAATCTGTGCTTTTATAACTTTAGGGGACCGCTCATCTTTAGCTAAGAAACATTGTCAAAGACGCGAACTCAATTGATTTTTCCGTAGTTGATCCATCGAGTAATGTTAATACATAATGATAAATCTACAGCTTTTCCTTATGATTATAATTTTTTTTTCTAGAATTAATTTAATTATATAATTTCTAATCATTTTTTTTCATAACAAAAATAACAAATCACTTAATACATATATAACATCTTTATTCCAATCAAATGCATTTAAAAAATATGTTTAAAATGTGATATCTCGAATATCACTATATTATATTAATGAAAATGCTAGATTATTTAATATATATATATATATATATATTTGTAGTAAGTTGATGTATTCCACTTAATTTTTCTCCCTTATATTAATTGTTGACATGAGCAATGACTAAAGTTAGAATGGAAATAGAATTGAAGCAGAATTAAAGTAATACAATCTGATATAATTTTTGACTATTTTACGTTGACTTTGCGATGATCAACTTACCAAGGGGACGTGTGATGTCGATAAATATGTATGATTCCCAAAATTACAGTCATGTTTTTTTCTTATAACTTTATGTTGAAATTACAGCCTTAATTCGTGGTTAGTTGAAAGACATTACCTGCACAGAACTAGGTGTGAATTCCATAGACAAAGAAATTGTTTATTTAGAAGAATAAGATGGATATGGAAAAAGGTCGGTGGCCTTTGCTTACTTTTTGTTTTAAATATCTTATTAGTCAGAGTCATTACCCAAACCCCGACTTGGCTGGAGTTGAAGAAACCCACTCAAACCATGGGCTATAGGCAAAACCACCATCAAAATGTGAGGTGTAATTGCAGAATGCCGCCATGAAGGAAACCAAGACTCTCTTCCATAATTCAAGGCCCCACATCTGAAAGTGAAATAAACGCGTAATAAAGATAAGGAGTGCTATACTTAGACCAACATTTAAAATTTTTTTTTTTCTTAATTTCCTTCAATTAGATGCCTGAATATACTTGCCCGAAAGGATTTAGTTTCCTTTCAATATTCTTATGATCAGTCTCAGATACCTATGGAAATTCCTATCATTTGCTTTCCCAATTCACAGAAGGACACTCCGTTTCTCTGCCTTACTATGATAATGGAAATTCAGGTCGTAGAAAGATTTTCCACGAATCAGGAAAATTAAAACTCGCAAAAAAAAGTGTGTCAAATTAAGGAGAAACCAACGCATATTTCAAAGAAAACACTGTACCAAAAGCTGAATAAAGCCCAGAAATACAACTTTTACAAAATAATAAAAATCAAGCTTTCTGGTGAGATCCCAATTCCCATATTCCCGCTACAGAACATATAAAGTGCTAATTCATGTTAAAAACAAGGCATTACAAACTAATCCAGCTGAGATGGAAAAGTGTTTATCTTTCCGCCACATGGTGCTCCGATCCCTGGATTGATCTCGATAAGGTCGTCATCATTATTCGGTGAGCTTTTTTCAGAGGAACACAGAGAAGCAAGAAAATCGACTATGGCGTCGAAAACCATTCGCTTCACTAATTTTCTCGGAGGAGGATTCAGAGACGGATACATCTTGCGCAGGTGCTTCAGCCTTGCCTCTGTTTTAGCTGAATCCATCGGCACCACCTTGTGGTGCTCTGTTTCAGTCCCGACAACCATGGTCTCACTTGCGTTTGTGTTGCTCAGCTTCCTCACCTGTGGCCCTCTTTTTGTGTAATTTTGTGACGCCGGTGTGGAGGGGCATGCATTTATTGAGAAACGTTCAGTGTTTGGCTGCCTCAGTAGCAGAGACACGTGGCCTTCTTCTACTGCTTATGGAAGAGAGCACTATCAAAATGTGAACATGGTTCAGTTTTCCACTGGTCTAGTTGGCCTTTGATTCAAACAAAATTGCATCCCTTGTCTTTTGCTAGCGGTGTCCAAGAATATTGGGCTTGTACATTGCTAGCGTCTCCAATACTGTAAAATTTGATATTGTATAAATTTAGTTGGTTAAATTATTTTAATGAGAAATCAAACATAAAATCTTTTTTTTAATCCGTAAATGACAGTACTAATGTATTTGTCAATTGTATGTGATCATTGTTATTTCTCTCATTTTCTTCCCCCAATACAGGAATCAATTGATGGAGTAATTAAGCACATTAAGTGGAAGATTAACTGAAAGGAAAAGTTTGCGACTTTGTTAAATTTAGCAGATATAAATGATTGTTTTTCCTCTTTTAGTCATAGTCAAGTGAG
The DNA here is from genome assembly GCA_026873985.1 of Saraca asoca. Lineage (NCBI taxonomy): Eukaryota > Viridiplantae > Streptophyta > Magnoliopsida > Fabales > Fabaceae > Saraca > Saraca asoca. The sequence continues at coordinate 7,437 of JANHAO010009075.1, forward strand.
TGACTTGATTGAATTGAAAGTTAACTTTTTCCTTCAACTGCACTGTAACTCTGGTTTAGGGATACAATTGGAAATCGAAATACATCTCAGAGACAGGTGGCTTCATTGGAAGTGAACTTTGACGCTATATCATTAAAAGCGGCAGCAGAGGTGAGATTCTCTCGTCAAGTTGATGTTGACACACTTCTAAATGCAGCTCGTTACTACAATTCATTTTTCTCTCCTTCCTTCTTCGCTAAGTCAGTCACCTTTAAATAGAAATCAAAATTTAACCGCATTAATCCTCACGTTACCCTATTTTAATTCAGATTTTATTATATATAATATTAACAAATTTTTAGTTTAAAAAAAAAAAAAGATGATGTGAGAGACAAAGTAAGGAATTAAGTGTACAAATGAAATCGAACTTTTGTGGCACAGTAATACTTGTATGACAGAGACAGGAAATTCATGATGCATAACTTTCCTATGGAAAAAGGAGAGGACACTATTATTTGCATCTTAATAATTTTTACCTGACTGAGTAAGTTAGTTAATTTTTTTATACAACGATGGGAAAAGTTCACATGAGATGGTCCTTTTATAATCCTTCATAGTCAGAAATAAGAGATAAATCCCTTTCTTCCTTGCTGCTTTTCCTTTTTATTTTTCCTGAAGTTTGAATATTGACCAGATTCTGTTCTCATTTCTTCTAGAATATTTAGCAAATTCGTACTACAAATTCTTCATTCGTTTTTAGCATGTCAGTGTTAACTTTTACTGAATGAAAGCTCTTTTTGGTTTTGAATGTTGACTGTATAATTATTTTCATAATCTCTTTATTATTGTGTAAAACTTGAAAAAAATATTAAAAAGAAATAATGTTATTGGGTAGTTGTATTGATAGCATTTATAGAATTGGACTGTGTTTGAACCGTGAGACATAACTTTAACTAATCGTGTTTAGTCTTTTGTTTGTTTTGGTAAACTATGCTTAGTGGCTTCTACTGAAAATCCAAATCCAACAAGCCGGGATGGTCCACAAATTTTGGAGCGCTGCTGTAGAGCCCAAGACCGCTACTGTGGTGTTTTGGGCTCCAACTGGTAGCGTTGACCCAGAAGCCATCCGTACGAACAGTTGGCATCAGCAGAATCACCATCTGGGGTACACGTGCGGCAATTATTAATGAGGGCACAGTCAACTTTGATAACGTCCAAAGCCAGCCTACTCACGTGCAGCACTTTTGACAAATCCAACGTATCCTTTGAGTCACGTATTTTCTCCTCTTGCACAAAATTAAGTTATCTAGAAATAAACACCCCAAGTTGCAAACACATAATTATAATGGTTGACGAAGCTCTCGCAAATATTCAAATGACCTTTTATATCTCCTTAATTTAGACCTTGGATATGACATTTACATGTGTTTGTCTATGCTAGCTCATGTTTTGGGATGCCTTTGAGCTAAATCCGTAGGTTGTTGAATTCAGAGCCTGCCCGTACGCTGTTTCAATATTAAATGGGATAAATTGAATACAAATTAGGTTGTACCCGAGGAACAGCAAATCAGATTCTTGTCAATAATTATTATTATTAGCATAAGTTCTTTTCGTTTGCTTTGTTGGTTTTCCTTGCTCTTTTTTCTCAGTTTGAGTACTTTGACATGAGAAAATCTGAGAACTGATACAACTTAGTAGAGAAACTAGTATTAATTTGATTATTATACAGCAGCCTCCCACCTTTTCTATTCAGAGTAAAACAGATTAGCAATAAAACCGTCCAAAATCATTCTCTTAACTTCGCAGGTATCACAATTGCATTCTTCTTGTGAAGGTGGTTCTCTAGTCTGGTCTCTGTCTCAGCTTGACCCATATCAATCTTCTGCTTCTCTCTTTAAATGGAGCTGCTTTTACGACGGAATTTCCTCCACATGGGAGACACTTGGGCCCCAAAACCGTGGGGGTGAATGTGTGGACAATGGAATCACTGTGCATGATCCGGGACCCATGACTTCAATGTGAACACTGACCAAAGAAGAAAATATTAAATATGAAAAAGTTTAATCCTTGATTCTTGATTGTCTGATTCTAGATAATGTTTGTTTATTTGGGAATTAAGATTGCTTTGTCTCATTGCTTTGATCCAGTCACATGGCTGTTGAATTTGGATTGTCAGCAGCTTCAACTTGCCATTCCTAACTCGACAAAATTGCCAATTAATGGTAGAGATGCTTTCACTTTTAGTCTAATCCTAAAATTATCCACATCGGTTGAATACCATTTACAACATTAGGCTTTACTGCATTGGTGTTACCTCCCCAAAGACACATGAGAAAAAAGCTGAGATCAAAATCATTCACTGGGCCATAGCTTTCTATGTTTAAATAATCGGTGTTCACTTTGGATAAATTAGTGGTAAAATATATAAATGAAGCAAGTTTTCTAGTGTTGGGCCAAAATTGGGAGACTGATATAAGAGTGGCCTTTACGGTTTACCAGTTAAGAAGTGTGAACACATTTCTGTTTGGTCCCAAAACCGGCTAAGCGTATCATTATCTTGTTGAAAAAATCTCCTTTGGATGGACTACTTTTTTTCTTTACTTGGCTATAACTTATTGTCAAAATGCATCTTTTGAAAAGTACAGTAAAAGTGAATTGAAGTGAAATCAATAGGATCATTAAATTTGAATTGAACACCCATATTATGGTGAAAAGTGAAAACACACCGCCCACAATTCTCACCGGTAAAGATCAAACTGAAAAGAAAATGATTTCCTATCCCTTCTTCTCTTTTATAGATTCCATTGATTTAAAGAGGCAAAGGGAGGTTGGTATTTGGAGCCATAGCCATATCTGGCCTGTAGCTGTCAGTTAAAGGCATTAACTAAGACAGTTGGGATTGAGAAGGTCATGGTCGACGGTCATTCCTCAAAATTCACAGCATATCAGGGATTCAGAAAGAAAACTGGTTCCGTGTGGTTTTGTCCCACCTCACAATTTTAAAGGGTTTCACTTTCTTCTTAGACCCTAATATATTTGTCTTGAAACGACTTAAACACTAACATAAGGCAATCAAACAAATCAGATAACTGGTACAAACAAGTTAAAGAGCAATTGAAAGGCAAATAACTACATCCTGTGAATGATACAAAAATGGGAAGGATTGTGACCTTGGTGTGCGTTTTTTAAGTTTTTAACCAAAAACTGTCACTGACCCAGTTTAACTCTCACAAATGCACCCATCATAGGTAAAAATGGGCTTTCTAATTGTGTTTGTTTATCACAACTTTGTGTGACTTAATTCACCCTTTTTAGGAAAAGTAACTTGAGAATTTCCCATCTGGGTGGCCTTCGAAAAATCTGGCAGTTGGGGGTGTCATAATATCAATAGAAAACAAGGAAAAGAAATCTTTAGGACAGCTTTTTTGTTTTCTTTTGTATTTAATTTCCTTCATTTTGAATTTTGACCACATTTCATCTTTATTCCACTCATATCTCACCACAACCATGACCCTATTCATAGAATGTTGACCAGTCATCCTTTTGATATCCAATCTATAATTAATTCACGTTATACTCCTTTTTTTCCTATTTGTTTAAACTTCATTATCACATAATAGGAGTGCCATATTAAGTTGGATAGATCAGTGTATTTTGAAGTCTTCACGCTTGCTGTCATTTGAACGGCAAAGTAAGTTCAGACACTATCTTCTTCAGTCACCTCATTCTTCTCTGCTCATACCTTTATGCATTAACCATTAATAGCAATACAGTTGGCCCCTAACAGCCATGTAAAGCGAATCAAATTACAGCCATATATATATATTATTTATTTGTCAACTTCAAAAATAAAAATACAATTTTTTATTTTAAATTTACTTTTTTTTATTAAGATTCATTGTTTCAATAAAAAAAAAAAGGTTTTTATATCTATTTACCTATTGTTCTCTTTCTCTCGGTGTTTTATATCTAAATTGCGAAACGGAATTTAGCTTCTGATGAAGATTCATTCACCTTAGAAAAGGAAGGTAGCTGCTACTACTAGCTACCAAAACAGCATACAAAGCCCATTATTTTCAATCGCATAATCATATCATTTGACACTGAAATCAAACACAAGTTACCTATGTTATTACTCTACCTAGCCTATCTGGCGCCCACCCTTTCCTTTTACCTTTTTATTTTAACTCTCCTTCTTCAAAGTTTGGAGGCATCTTTTCCGACCTTTAATTTAATAGATCTTTCAATCAGTTTATGGAAATTTCTCTTCAGTTCTGCTTCTGTGCTAATCTGGATTCGTAAAACTGTAATCCTTATTGCATTCAATTTTCCTTAGTTTCATTAATTCATTACCCATCTGCAGAGGCTGAGCTCTGTTTCTATTTCCATGGTTGAGTGATGCGTGCGTGCGTGCGATGAACAAAATACCAGAATAGGAAATGACAATTAAAAGAAGAAAAGTGACAATAACAGAGAAAAGAGCTCCTCATAGGCACATAAATACAAGAGTGTGAATTTTTAAAATAAAAACACTAATCAGCCATATCAGTATCACGAGCAGGCTCTGAGGAAGAAGGGTGTACACAAGTCCCTTTCTTGGAATTGGAGGCAGCTGGTGGAACCAACTTGGAGCACTTGTCGCAGATGCATTCCAATATGCATTCACAGACCATCCTCTTCACAGATTTTCTCTTAGCAGGAAACACACTTCCACTCTTTTTTTTGAACAATGGCTCTGTTTTCTCGTTCACCATCTCCTCAGCTGCCTTCTCTTTCTTCATCTCTCCCTCGCTCTGATTCTTCATCATCCTCTCCCTCTCTTTGTGATTATCCACTTGTATAGTGCAGGAGCAGAACTATGGCTAAAGCCTTAAATAAGCAAAAATATCAAGTAAATTTAAAATAAAAAATAGAACCAATAGGGACAGGTATGAGTGCCAAAATTGCGTAGTAATGAAACGTCAGGGTGGGGAAGCGAGAACTCTCATGCTAAAGATTGTATGCCCTCAGCATGACAGATGGCAACTTAATTGTGGTTAAAGACGAATTTGACATTATTTTATTAAATACGGTGCTGGATTAATTTCCATTTCAACAAGGTTAGGGTTTAGAAATTTTAAACAAATAGCTTTATTTCATCCGCAGAATAATAATATTCACATTATTTGGTATGAAATAGTGTATTAATTAGAACTTGTTGTTAAGTGATAGAATTTTATGTATGCTGATGCAAATATACTTATGGGAAGAATAAAATCTTCAAGTTAGTGGGGAGATAGTACTAACATTTTTTGCAGTCAAAGTGTGAGTAGAGAAGGAGTTAAAGAAACTCAAATGCCATTCAAATTCTTATATTAGCTTGATTAGGTTTGACTTTTGACCAAACTTATCTTTATCACACCAAAACCCCACCATTCACCAAATATATTCAACGTGACATTGCTATTTAAGGTTCACAATCAGGCTGATTGCAACCCTATCTAGTGAAAGATTCAATTTAAAGGGAATTTCATTACACAGAGCTATCAGTTATGTTCCATAAATAAATAAATAAATAAATTGCTAATACAATCTTCTATTCCCACCACAGAATAGGTTACACTTTAGTGTTATAGACATCAGATCAAAATAAATAATCCAATCGTTGGTATAACAAATATTTTAAAATTAATGATATATATATTCAAAATTTCAATTAATAGAAGCAAATTGTAAAACGTCCAGGTCACCACGGGAGGATGATGTGCATACTTCCTTTAACCTATACAATATATATATATATATATATATTATGATTGATCAGTCTCTCAAATTCGTCATCAGGTTTAATTTTTTAAAACATTAATTTTGATTTCTCTATTTTAACTTTATCATTAAATTTTATATTTGTTTAAAATCATATATAAATAAAAAAATCTATTTATAAATAGATTTGTGTTTAAAATATATATTTAATATAATAAATGAAACAAATTCTAAATCTTTTATAATTATAAAGCAAAGGGTTAAAATGAGCTAATGCCGATTGAGGGATTGATAAATTGTAATTGGAAGACTCGTGGGAACGGAGGAATAAGTGGGTCCCATTACAAAGACTTTCGGGGGTGGATGCGTTTATCTGTTTACTGATTCTACGAAAGAAAACGGGAAAGCAAAAGAAACAGAGTGATAACCCCTAGAGAGTGGCTAGAATGAAACCTATAGCTACGATATGCTCCAATATGCAAAAAATTCCAAATTACAACTTGGCATTTGCATTCTACCATCCACAAATAAAAAGGTAGCCAACCAATTATCATCTAACACGTTAGCAATTTTATTGCAACTCTTAAGTTTAATAGTTGCTGACTTTGGAATGCTCCCTTATTATTATTATTATTATAACATTTAACATTATCGTTCCTAGACTGTATTTTTTATTTTTTTTCAATATTTGTGTATAAGATTTACGTCAAGCTGATGTAAAAAAAAAAAAAAAAAAAGGAAGATAATATTGTACCTTCCTTAATTTTAATTGAGAGAGTGATGTTTATCTATGAGTTACATGGTCCAACTTTATTTTTTAATCCATGAAAGATTATTTTGAATTGTGATCCGTATCAACTATAGTCTATAATTTATCATTGTCATGTTGATGGGATTTAAACTTGTGGATTTATAAATTTCATCTTCTCTTTTAAAATAAAAGATTTTTGCTTTTCTTCCATCTTCTTCATTTTTTTTTTTAAATACGTTATGAGTAGAGATGGGAAAAATAGGACTAAAATAATTACGAGAAAAGAATCATAGAATGGAGGAGTTTCATTTTAATTAATTTTTTCATATCAAATGGATGCAGGATATACTGCATATTTTAAATAACATATTAAACGACAGATGATAAGGATGAATTTTAAAATTTCCATAAAAATTTCCCAAAAACAAAAAGATGAAAATAAAAGGTAGGCTGTTTGTTTCTTTCTTACTATTTTGCTACAAACAAGCGTACCGGGCTCACGAGTGATGCCTGACAGAAAATTTGGGCTTTTGTTCTTTAACAGGCCTGCGCTCAGGTACCCTAAAGAAGAAAAGGTAATATGGATCTACTGAGAGTCCAAGAATTCAGGAACGCCTCTAAACACGGACTCCCCGGCCGAGACCCCGAGAGAGTGGAACACAGGAATATGTAAAAAGGGCCTGCACCTGTGGGCCTGGATTTTAAATTTGCAAAAAGCCGAATGTGTACGGGACAATACAGTGTTTAGGGATGTAAAAAGGGGCTGCATCTGTGGGCCTGGATTTTAAATTTGCAAAAAGCCGAATATGTACCGGACAACATGCATTTCTCCCTTTTGTTTTTCAGTTGTTACTTCCTTCCTTGGGCTCTATCCAACCAAACTTAACCCATTATGCTTAAAAAAAATAAAAATCCACTAACAATACCTTAAATGCATATTTTTTTTATTAATTATAATGTTTGAACTTAAAATATTAAATTTGATATTTTAAAAATGCTTGTTGAGAAAGGTTCCATGTTTTCAATTAAATCATTTATTTGTTTACATGGAACAATTATATATATATATATATATATGTCAATGCAATCGAAACACAAGATTGTGCGGTCAAATTATGGAGGATATATACACAAAGGTTGGATTATGAGAAACTAGTTGTTTAGTTCGGTGATTATATTAATCTGATCATATCTAGCAATTGAATCCCACAATCAGTGCAGATATCTGCAGTTGCCTAAGTCATGACAGTAATTTTTGCCTAGATTTTTAAGCAACAAGATCATACTATCTTGCTTTACGAAAACTAGGAAAACACTTAAGAAAAGTCAACTTAGATAATATAATATCATTTCAAATAGCAAACTAGATTTTTTTTAGAACATGGAATGGATTTCAAATATTCTGTATTTGCTTTTCTTCTGTATCTTCTACCGTGGGACAAGAATTTTAACAGTTTAAAGAATAATGCGAGTGATCATGAAAATTGCAATTTATAAGACAATTAATTTAAGACACCAACAAGCATACTAGTATTTACGATTCATGTGCTGTAAGTATATGAAGACAAGTGTGTAAGAAGAACATAATTAGATAAAGTGTACGATTTGGACAAGTGATTTGATCATTTTTTTAATTGAAATTACAAAAAAAAAAAAAAAAAAAAACCTTCCGTGATACATGCAGCCTACGTTACCTTAGGGGTTGGCAAAAGCTAATTTTTGGCCCGGACATAACCCTAAATAAAAAGTATTTCGATTGTTAAAATAGATGTAAGGGTGAGATTGAAACAAAATTTTATACCTTATTTTATAAACAGATTGAATTTAAATTTACATAACAAAATCTCATCAGTCAACTCAGTCTTGTTTTATGTTTATATATTAGATATTTTATTTATATTATATATTTTACATACATTATTTAATATAAATATTAATAATTAAGGATTAATATATGTATATAACATTTTTTCTGTTATATTCTTTACTTTTTTTTATATATATGTAATACTCCAAAATTTTTTAAAATTAATTCTAATAATAAAATCATTTTTCAGAGGAATCCAAAAAAAATTAATTTAGAAATTTTGGAAGTTTTAAAACTGTAAATTCTAAGATATAAAGTATCCAAATATAGTATAAATAAATTATATGAATTTTAGGAATCCTTAAAAATTAGAAATTTCCATTTCAAATGCTTATAGAATAAAATTTATGTTTTAGAGATTTAAATTTAAAAAAACTTTAGAAAGTTCGAAACTAGGGCTATAAGTTCCTAGCAAATGCAAACTTATAATCATGACGAGGATAATTAATTCAATTAAATTATATTAAAATTTCTTGGCCACCGTCGATCAGTGAGTATGTTAAGTTTGGACTCAAAGTTGCGGGAAATGGTAAGATTATTAAAGGAGAAAAATATTGAGAAATTTGTTTAGGAAGAGTCAAAAGTGGAAGTTAACTCAAATTTTTCCATTTTACCCTCCAAAGGGTCGGTCTCTTTTTTCTTCCCCAGCCCTTCCCTAGTTGCTTTCCATGCAGCAGATACTTTATCTTCAACTTGGAAGTTCTTTCACTCTACACGTTTTTCTCTTTCCAAGTAAGCAATTCATTTTTTTATATCAATTTCTCATATTTTTACTGCTAATTCCTCTCTTCTTCCTCTTCAACTCAATACCAAAATCTTGTTGATTCATCAAGAATAATCTGAGTTATGAAATTTTGAATCTAAAAGTTATTATTCATTTCAAGAACCCTTATGAATTTTTGAAGTTTTTAGAGCTTAAATATTTTATTTCTATCTTGTTTCTACGGAATGAAACCATAATATAATAGTATTTGATTATTTGATAAAAGAAAAACTTTGAAAAATTCAAGAAGTTAACAAGCTCTTCTTTTTGTTTATGAAGAGCATTGAAGGACCTTTGTATATTATCTTGATCTCCTTATTTCAGTTACTAAGGTGAGGGATTCGTACCTTTTTTATGAGTTGTAATATAACTAATCGGAGGTCTTATGGTTTAGTTTGAATTTGATTAGAATTGTTGGTATAAATATGGTTTTATGTTTGGAAAAGTTTGAATTTATGCTTGTTAAACTTCTAAAACAATAATATATTGAACCTTTATGATTTGGTGGAAGTTAGATGGTGTTTCCCCTATTTTGGCTACTATTTTTCTTCATTTCTAGAGCTCATGAGTCAAATTGCCATATTTACATTGACCCCATGATCATGCTTGTAGAAATCAAGTTGCATTATGCTTTGCGATTTGAATAAAAAATTTAACTAGTTTCTTGCAATTTAAATTAACCATTCCGATCTTGTTTTTTTTATTCTAATCATGATTCTAATCACTTACATATTTTGGACTTCCCAAAAGTTTACAATTTTGGGCAAGTGGACTTGCATTTTTGCATTGAGTCCTCTCGAGTCATTTTGAAAGCTTCCCATTTGAATCTTATGATTCTACTTGAATTTCAAACGCGATCATGCTCACACCTCCAGATTTATACATTTAAACAGGTCAAACTCATTTCTCTATAAGCAACTCTTATTTTCTTAACCTAACTTTATACAGTCCTAACTATTTCCAATATAATAATCAATAAGTCCTAATTGAGCCAACTCATAAGCTAATATAAATCAATTTACTGATTATTTGTGTATTGATGCTATAGTAATAATTTTGATAATTATTGTAATAATGTGACAAGGAATATGTGGTCATGATTTGAAATGGAAATGTGAACTATGTGATACATTTGTTATGAGATATGGTATTGTTTGAAAGCCTGAAAATTTCCTATGAGATATACCACTATGGATGATAATGATGAGATGAGATTAAGCATATGAACCAAACTCCAGATCTATGTCTTTTGATATGTAGTGTGGGATAAGGTGAAACTTGGAGGGATAACACTAGTGATTGTGTGGGATAAGGTGAAAAGGAGTAATGAGAAGAGTCTTGATCTTGATAGTTTATTTTATTTACTTGAACTGTTTTTACTTTGAGAAATACCGAGATATGATTTAATAATGTGATTTGAAATATGAGGCATGTATATTTGCTATTGCTGGAAAATTCATAAGTTTGGTATAGGTTACTCACTGGGCCCCAGACTTACTTTTTTGTGGACTATTTTTCAGATTCTCAAGATATTACTACTATTCCACCTTTGAAAAGTAAGGATATACAACAATCCCATACAAATCACTATTGATGTATTTACCACCACAGTAGATAGTCCTTTAAGATTGTATAGTGATCCATTACATCATAATCCTGAACTTAACTAGTTGTGAAGTTTTACATGAAGTGGAGATTATTCTTTTACAACCTCTCAATGTATTGTTAATTATGGCCATAGGATGGTTTGATTCTTAAGGGATCTATCATCCATCTACACATTTTGCTAATCTTTTGAAAATCTAAAAATAGAAAGGCCATAGAATTCCCTGAAGGCATAGATAATTGAACCTGTACTTTTTGGTTCATTAACAAGTAATAGGTTGAACTACCTTTTGTGTTACCTTGCCTTTGAGAGAAAATGTGGGGTACTATAGGAGAATGACTTTTAGAGCTAGCTAATTGTTTGTATAAGTGTTTTTTTTTTTTTTAAGAATTTGTTGGAAACCCTTTGAAACTGATATTTTAACAAGCATGTGTCCTAATAGACAATGTCCATATATTTTATACAAGTATGTGTATATTTCAATGAGTTTCCTTTCTTTCCTATAAGTTTATGATTTCTTAACTAATTAAATGAACTTGAGTAAATATG